>CAEFZX010029631.1:0-28128 GCA_903066825.1 Alfaro cultratus
AATTTATTTCAAATTAACATTAAACAAAAAAAAATTTTAAAAAAAAAAAAAAAAAAAAAAAAAAAATATATATATATATATATATATATATATATACATTTCAGTTGTAGAAGATTATCAAGGGTGTGTTTGTCAAAGAAGAGCATCAGCATGAAACTGTTCAGATTTTTTAAGGGGGTAAACAAAAGGTTGTTAAAGTCTGCAGCAGGTTTAACACTGGGGATCACTAAAAGACAAATTTATCAAAACAATAAAAACTTGATATTTGAGCACAGAAACAATTTTCCCAAGAAATTTCTTTTTATTTTCCTCCGTCATCATTGAACATTTCTTAACATTGTTGAGTTGCTGAGTCCACAAACCTAAAATACAGTTTCACCATATCTAAGTTTAAGAAACGTGTTTTTCTGTCCAGTGACCAATCAAATCAACCTGGGAGGGATGTGTGCTAAGACCTTTCATCCAATTCTAGTTTACCATAATAATCTGATGATGTTGTACCCTGTATGGAGAATTATTCATCCATGTCGATAAATGTAAATTAAAATTGAAACAAAGGTATGTTTGTTTTGGAGTTATTTTTGCAAAGTACATAGCTGTAGTATTTCTTGTCTGTTACTAAACCACCATCACATGAACTGTGTGAATGTATTTTAGCTTGCTGTGAACTCGTCTAAAGGTTACCTCCTTCTCTTTAAGCTCCAGTTTCTCCTGAGTGAGTCGGAGCTCCTCTTCCATCTGCGAGTCCCTCCTGACGGTCAGTTTTGGTTCCACATGGCTCGACTCCAGACGCTCCTGAAGGAAGAAGCTCTGGCCCTCATCGCCACCATCTTTAGGACAGAGAGGATTTCTAAGAATCTGCGGGTTGTTGAAAGTGCAGAGATAATTTCTCTGAGCAAACACGACGGAAACGTTTTACCTCGAAGGTTCTGGATTTCATCTCTTAGAGCCTGGTTATCCTCCTCCAGGAGGCAGGTGTTGTACTGAAGCTCCTGCTTTTCCTGTCTCAGCGATGCCACCTGCCCCCTCAGCTCCGCCTCTCTGGCTCTGGACAGCTGAACAGCACACACATAGTCAGGTTTGTATTTATTTATTTGCATTCAAAGCTCCAAGTCTCCTTGCGCACCATACCTGGACTTCAGTGTGCAGCTGCTGCAGCTGGTCATTGCTGAGGTGATGATTCTCCCTGAGCTGTCCAGAGCTCAGAGTCAGCTCTTTGTAAAGGCTCTGCCACCTCAGAGCCTCTGCTTGCGCCGTAACGAGTGCTTGCTGTGAGCAAAAACGTAATATCCTAAACAAATCCGCTCCAGGGCTGATGGACCAATTAAGTCTAGCTGCACAATGTGAAAGTTGAGAGGGAAAAAGGAAACTTTGATGTGAATTTCACCTGCAGCGTCTCAGCCTGGCAGAGAGCATCAGCTTTCTCCTGTGTGGCTTTCTGCAGAGAAACCAAGGCCTTCTCCTCATACGTTCCCCTCTGCTTCTCCATCTGTAGCATCAGCTTCTTCACTCCATCTTTAGGAAACTTCTGCAAGGACACAACACTAGGTTGCCACACCTCATAAAATATGACAAAAAGAAAATCTGAGTGGTGTAGAACAAGAAAATTAAATTTTTCGCAGAAATCATGGAGAGACAACCAGCTCTGACATTATTTATTTTTGAAAAAAGCCTGTTTGGTTTCTGCTTCAGTTTCCATCTGCTGCTGCTTACCTGCCGGCAGACTTGCAGCTGCGCCTCCAGAACCTTGATCTTGCTTCTCAGCAGATCCTCACTGCAGCGAGACTGTGTGGGTTAGAGAGGAAACGAGAGGCTGTCACGCTTTAAACCTGCAGATGTAAAATTAATGGTTCGTGTAGCAACAGCTGTGACAGCAAGCAAGTTGATTCATGGGCTCATCTAACAGGTGCACACACACACGTAGCGAAATATCACAACGTGTGCTTGCACTGAAAGACACAAAAAATTATAACATGCCTTTGCTAGAGACTAATTTAAAATGTCAATAACTTTTAACTTAACTCACTTAACTTGTTTCAACTAATTTTTAAGAAAATGGTTTAGTATTTCCCTCTCATGCATTGCAACCAGAGGAGCCAGAAGAAAGCTCAGGAGGACGCATTGCACCTATAACAGTGACAGAGAGCTACACCCTTCCTGTGTAACAGTGACAGCTTGCGCTCGTCCTATAGATAAAAAACGGAAGCAGGAAGTTTGAAACCACAAGCTGCACAGGCCTTCCGTAGCCGGCAAACGCTGCTGCTGCTGCTGGGTACGAGACTGTGACACATTTCACCATGAAAGACAAAAAACAACCGAAAACAAGACGACCGTACGAGAAAGAATAATCAAATCTAAAGCCCCAGAAACAGAAAAAGCATCTTACTGTCCATAGCACATCTGATGAGTTCACGAGGTTTGTGGAGATCTCCGTAAGGACTGCCAGCTTCTTCTTCACTGTCTCCTCTCTCCACAGGGCTTCCTGATCAGAGAGCAAACAGAAATGCACACTGAGCACATTCATATAACCTGTTGGTCTACATAGATCTGCTTTAAATGAAGACAGAAAAAAACAGCTGAGGATGTGGTTACATTTACCTGCAAGTAGTCTGATAATCTCTGAACTTCCTGTTGTGACAGAGAGGAAACATATTTAAAACAATTCAAACTGCTTAATAAAAAAATAAACTTTACTTCACACCTGACAGGACATTCTAGGCAAGTGGCAGACACTGAAGTCTGCCTTCAACCCCCAACTCATCCCATATTTGCAAATCATGTGCTAAACAGGCCCCAACTATTCACCAAGGGTGACAGAACACAATCTAACATAACAGATGTAATCAAACTAGCACCAATCATGTCTACATACAAAAACATGGCAGTACCTGACAAATAAAACTACATGTGTCCAAACATGTCCAAGCACGGCTAAATATTCCCAAACATCATCAAATTCAAACAAACATCATTAAAACATGACCAAACTTTCACCAAACATGGCCAAAGCATGAACAAACATGTAAACAGTCGCGTTTTGAAACTTACCGATTCTTTGACTGTGACGAACCCGGACCTGCGAAGGTAAATATCTCATTACTGAAGACCTGGAATGCTCCTGCTTATAATAGATTATTAAAAGATTATATTTCATGGAGAATGTGAATCAAGCTCACTCTGTTTGCACACTGATTTCTTTATGTATCTTTTTTTCAGTTTGTGCAGATGATTTCTGGTGAATCGTTGCGGTCTTATTCACTGTTTTGGTGCTTGTGTTCAGAGCTGGAAGAAAGGGGAAAACCAGATATTTTCAGTGGGACAGATCAGACATAGCCTGCTGGAAAACTGAAGGAAAAATGTTCCCGTTTGTTTTACTTTTTCTCCTGTGTTGGCTGGTTTCTGTGGTGGAGGTAGATGTCTGTTTCCTTGCCTGACCTTTCTCCTCTTTTGTTACTGGTGTTGATTCTGACCACAGTAAAGCCTGAGGGAAAAGAATGGATGAGAGACGAGCATAAATGTTCACATTTAGCCTGAAAGAGCACAAGAGACTAAAACAACCTAAAGAAACATTTACCCATTTGTTGGTGCTTGGACAATCACTTCTGCTCTCTGGTGTTAGAATCATCTCTTGATACCCATCTGCAGAGGAAAACCTTGACGTTTTTGTTACCAGATTCTCAGATTTGCTCCTTGATCTATAGAGTCTGTACAGATGTGACTCTGAAAGCGAGTACAGATCCGTGGAACAGATGATGCACTTTGAGCTCTGTGGCTCCGGGCTCAGCGATCTCCGGTTCAAAAACTCCCACTGCCTCTTTTGCTTTAGCTGCTTCTTGATCTGTCTCGTGTCGAGCTCTCTGGTGGGACTTCGACACAAAGTCACGTTGTTGCGTCCTCGTAAATACTCGCGTCTCTCTGCTCGGTAATCAACTTTCCTGTCAAACTCTCTCTCTTGGACGTGTCGTGTTGCCCCGAAGTCCAGGTGTTCCATGGCAGCTCCTCGGACTCTCACGCAGCCCCAACGCTAGAGGGGAATTACATCATGACACAGGGCATACAGAAAATAAACATTTAGCAGTTTGAGAGTAGTGAAGACAAAGTTATAAGTTGTACGCTTTGTAATCTAAAGATTTATACACTTTTTGTTGTTGACATCGTTTAAAGTGAAAGACATCAAACACTCTAAACAACTTAGACCCATTTTCTTTGTGAAGCATGCAGGATGACACGAGTTTAGAGGCATCTCTCTCTAAAAGAAATGCTACTCAGAAAGCTTCTTTAAAATCTATTTCCACAGTTGTCAACAAGAGACTCCTGCATCCCCTACCAAGAGTTGATTACAGCCGGGCAGGTGCAAGATAATTTAAAGAAGAAGAAACCTCAAAGATGAACATAAAAGCGTGAAGATGAGGCTCACCTTTTAAGCCATGCCATTCATTGAAGAAACTTCTTCTAGCGAGGCCGAGAGGTCGTCCATTTTCTCCCTCTCCTCTCCGACAGCGCCCGGGTTTTTGTCTGCGTTTCACATGTAGCTGTTTCTGTTGAGCATAATTTTACAGGAAGTGAAGAGAACCACAGCGTCATATGTTCCTCTATCTCAGCAGCCACTCGCACCACGCTGATGCCACACACGGGTGGGCCCCAAGATTACAGACAGACCCAGACAGGCCAGACCACCCCCCCACTCGCTCCAATGCAGACCAGCCAACTGGGATAAAACACACCATTTGGACAGAGAGCAGTACTGTGTGAGCAGACATATTTTTTTAATAGCTGAAGCTTTGTTGAAGTATGCTGAGAACTGGTGATGACATAGTCAACTTATTGCCCCATTTGTGGCAACTACAGGCTGACAATCTGACATTCACAACTTTAACGTTAACTTCAGAACAAACTTTCGTACACAGATTTTCTGCTACATAAAACATTATGATATAAATCTAAAATATTAATATGACATAATAGCATAACAAAAAAACTATTCAACTTACATGGAGGTACTTATCGCAGTACAGCTTAGTTTTATTTATATATTTTTATTCATTATTTTTATGTTTCTTTATTATTTCTTTTTATTTTTTGTGGTGTTAGATCTAAGACTCCCACAGGGATTTACAACTTTTTATCTCCAGCTCCAGAATCCTCATCATTAACACAATGTTGTTTTCTTTTCAGTCATTCAAACCAATACCTCTGCACAGTTTTCCATTTCTTTCCATGTTTGTCCGGTTCATTATATCCTTTTTGTTATACCTCTTACCTTATTACCTCCAGTTTTTTATCTTACATAAGGCACTTTGTCCTGCTTTTGTTGCATGTAAACAGTGATTGTTTTTTATATTTTGACCCTGCGTGGGTTAAAAATTATAATGAAGTTAAATTTGTCAACCAAACCCTTGATTAAAAAAAAAAAAATAAAATAATTTATTAAAGTTGTATGACTGGAGAGTACATTTCTTGTGCTTTATTGGGCAATGTTAATTTTGCAGTACTGATTTTTGGTTGTGACTTGTTTATGTCAATTAAATTTACACTGAAGTGAATAAATGCATAAAATAAATGAACAGATCCAGGCCTATAGATAGAAATCAGACAGTGACTGAAAATGTTCAACATGTTTTTCTCTTCTGAAATTAATGTGGATCTTACTGACAGATAAAAAAATAAACATAAGTAACTAATTATTAATAATTATTTTTTAAATCCTGAGATTATGATAGGATTGCTTTTTAAACTGAAAATGCGTCCACAATTTATATGTACTAGCTTTTGGCGTTAAACAACTCTTACCTGACTTCGTGTTTCTTGTGTATTTATTCATCTAGAATAATGTTTTGTTTTAAAACTTCGTGTAAATGGCGCCTATGTTTGCTTTATTTTTGCATCGGAACTTTGGAGCACATTTGTAAATTTTCTTTTCTCAAAAAAAGTCTCGAAGGTGTGCCTTTTGCGAACACCGCCATCTGGTGGTGTCTGAGTGTGGTGCCGTTAGTAAAATAAACAAGGCTGTCTCTGTAGTCTCGCGTTGTTTCTCGAGTCTCCGTCATCCTTGTGGCTTTGCAGAAGGGCACGGAGAGGCCGAAACAAGGTGCCCGGTGAAGTACAAATCGGCACTTCACTCTTCAAACATGTTGTCCAGACTCGTTTTTCTCTCAGGTTTGTGATGAGCAAATTTTATCATATCACGTCCGAGAATTGTTATTTGTTTTTGGACACTCTCCAGTTAGAGAAATTACATTTTAAATGACTGTATGTGAAGGGTAAACTGTAGGCCGCGCACTGAATAAGACATGTTAGCATTAGCCAATGCTAACATGCTAATATTGAAGATGATAACATTTGTGCATTTGAAGTTATTGCTGATATTTCATTGAATGCTTTATTGTTTTAATTGCCCTAAAATGTAAGTAGGATAATTATTTTAAATCTCCATTTCCTTTTGGTGTAATAATCTGAAGCTACATTAGCTAACGGTAACATGCTAATGCCATGTTATTAACGTCTCTAGTTTAAGGATTTCAGACTTTAAAGCTTATTTCTATTTGTTTACAACCTTTTAATATGAAATTCATCAGATATTTTTCTTGCATTGTTGTATGTTGTGCAAAGAAACCTACAAGTGGCTTCTTGTAGGTTTGCAGCATCTTGCCATTTAATGACATTTTACACTAACATTGTCTCTGTTAGGGTAAAACCATTGTTAGCATTAGTTCTTTCTGACTTTGCTCTAAATCGCCTTTTCCCTCTGTTTGCAGCAGGCTCTCTGAAAAGCAGCGGCCCCATTGGAGCTGGGTTTGTATCTTTTAATACTTATACTTACCTTTTATGTGTTGCCTCAACAATTATCCTAGAAACAGACATTTGGATTTTAATGTATATTGTGACTAAAAAATAGTAGTAATTAAAATCAAACAGACTTCATTCTAACTATGAATTTTTCACAGTAAGTCTGAAGTAATTTCACCCTGTGTTTCCTGGAGCATTCCTGACTAAATTAATTAATTTAATGGTGTGTTGCTCTGTATCATGCAGTCAAGCTGCTCCCACAAATGAGCTTCAGTTTGATCTCAGTATCTGAGCCTTGGAGTTCTGTCAACAACACCTTGTCTTCCAGTTTCTAATTTGTGCTCTCTTATCTCACTTTTGTTTTATTGGTTATTCTAAAATGGCTTTTTAGTGGCAATTTTGATGTGCAACAACCTGATGTCACATCTCCACTGTTGGATGCTGAAACCAGTGTTAAATTGGTGATAATTGTCACCAATTGTCGGCCATACAAAATAAAATCCAGACATTTTTGGACCTTATAACCTGATGATCTCTTACGAGCAGGTTATACAGTAGCTGCAAGAAGTATGAAGCAGACAATATTTGTTAAAGTTACTGATCTTTTTTTCTCTCTCAGTCTGGTTCAGGCGTCTCGCTCCCTCCAAACATCCTCCCAGAGTTTGGCCCCCGTACCTCCTTTGCCAGAGCACGGAGGGAAAGTCCGCCATGGCCTCTTCCCAGAAGAGCTTTTCCAGCTTCTATATCCAAAAACTGGAGTCACAGGTGAGTGGTGTTGCTACGCCATCTAGACTTTCCTAAAGTCACTTCATCCCCTTTTCTTGTAAAAGGATACAGTGAAGAAAAAAAAAGTAATTTCTAAACTGTTTCACAAAAACTGCAGCTTGGATGTTGTTCCACTAGTTTAACTTATTAAAAATATTTTCGTCTTTCTCCAGGACCATACATGCTAGGCACTGGGCTGATCATCTACTTGCTTTCCAAGGAAATCTACGTCATCAACCATGAGACCATGGCCGCCATCTCCATTGGCACAGTCATCGTCTGTGGTGTCAAGAAATTTGGTCCAAGTGTTGCAGCTTTCGCTGACAAGCTAAATGAGGTGCCTACATATTTGACTTTTTGCAAATAAGTAATTCCATATGTGTTTGTAATATTGATGTCAGGTTGTATTTACAATAAAGTAATCAATTTAAATTAAGACTGCAAAACAAAGAATTGTTTTAAGTTTCATTAAGTCATTTTTTGCTTATCAGATATCCAGTCAACCTGTAGGGCTTCGTTTCACTACATTTAGTTCCCACATCTGACTCAGATGGTGGAGCCCAACAGATTAAAATCACAGAAGTTTTGAAAGAAGAAAGAAGGCGAGAGGAAAATGTGGATTTATTGGATTGTAATATTTAACAAATAACTTCTGCATCATTTTTCTAAAACCATACAACAATTTAAGTATCTACCACAGCAAATTTGCTTAAAACTTCGACAGAAAAGCACAGTTCTTTGATATTTACAAATAACTTCTTTTAATAATTTCTTTAATCTTTCTTCTCTCAGGACAAAGTGGCCAAGGCCCAGGAGGTGAAGGACATTGTCATGTCCAGCCTGACTCAGGCGATTGAGGATGAGAAGAAGGAACAGTGGAGAGCTGAGGGACGGGCGACGCTGTTCGACGCCAAGAGGGTAAGCACCTCTGACTTCTCATCTGTGGTTCACGACATTACCTGTGTTTCCATTGCAAATGTGAGCAAAACGTTGTTCCTGTTCCACTAACGTTGAAAAAACAGTTTCCTAATTGTGGCATTTCCATCAAATAACATGAATACGTTTGTTTACTCAATAAGTCTTAAAAACACATGCCACACCATCTTCCTACTAAAAGAAGATCACTTCCTGTCGTCTTTGTTTTTTTCCAGCAGTAGTGATCACATGACTCTCATGATTCAGGAAAAATGCTTTCTTTGCATCTTTGTGAAATATTCACATTTTGATAAGGCTGAAAAGCCACCAAACGCAAAAGACTTTTTATTGAAAAAGCTTTTTTTTTTTTTTTCTTTTCAAAATTTGCTGTTTTCATTAACCAGATTTGTTTTCATAATTCTAATTTGCAAAGTTTTATGGGGACTGGAAGAACAGCTACTGTCACACTTGTATTTTATGGAAATTAATTACAAATTAAATACTCAAATACCGTTAATACATACTCCATCAATAAATGGCTACATGAAACAAAAAAAAAAAATCTAAAATAAAACAAACTTTTTAAGGAGGTTTTTACTTTGTCACTCAGTTTTATTTATTCAAGATTTATATATTTCATTGTTTCATGAAGGTGCTTTATTTAAATGAGGTGGTGCAGTTTTCTTTGTGGGGCTTGTCAGCATGAGTAAGATGTGAAATATAGGAGCTTGAACTGATATAACAGGGCAATGAAAGAGGTGGAATGATTTTTTGTCAGGGGAACTTATCTCCGTTTAATCAAATCTTCTTCTCAATCTGCTCAAATCAACCCAGTTGGAGCGATGGCGACCTCAGGAGTTCTGTACGTTTCAAAATAAGAGCCCATGAACAGCAAATCATCATGGAGTTCTCCAGTGTCCTCCATATTACCATCTAAGCAAAATGTAAAGTAGCTGAAAAAATAAATTTCACAGAATAAAACACCATTATGAAATAAATAATCGAATAAATGCATTAATTAATCCTGGAAATAAGTAATAAAAAAGTCTAGAAATAACTAAAACCTTGAGACAAAATAAGCTCTCCATTAAAAGTGTAATTTTTGGTATAGTTATTATGACCTTTTTCATGGGGACGTACTTATTGACGAGAGTAATAATTGATAACAGTGTTTATCTATTTACAATTTAATGGGAGCTGTAGGTATTGAATGGAGATTTTACTGACCTCTTCTGGTTACAAATAAAAACTGCAGCAACATTTTCAAGGTTCCTGACCAAAGAAATTAATGTGCACTAGTTTGAGGAGTTCTGAATTAAAAAAAAAAAACTTTTACACAAGCATGTGTATGTGTATTAAGTTAACAATTCATAAGCTGCATCTAGGTGGTGAGGTCACATTTCTGCATCGCAGTGTAAACTGCACTGCAGTGATGAACTGCTTCTTAAAAGTAACAACTTTGGTTTAATTGCACTATGCACAGACATTGTGTTATCCTCTGCTATTAATGTTTGAGGGGGTTTGTAACGCTACCAATTTAACTAGAGATAAAACTCTTTTTCTTACATATAGATGTTAACCAGGATTATGTCCAAGTTCTGACTCAACACATTCACCTTTTGTTTTTCCTCTTCTGCTTCAGAACAACGTGGCCATGCTGTTGGAGACCAACTACAGAGAGAGGCTACACATGGTGACCAACGAGGTAAAGAGGCGCCTGGACTATCAGATTGCCCTTCAGCACCTGAACCGCCGCATGCAGCAGGAACATATGATCAACTGGGTGGAGAAGAACGTCATCAGCAGCATCACTCCTCAGCAGGTCAGTCCTTCCCTTTTTTATGAAAAAGCTTAAGCTTAATGGGATCTTGGAGCTTTGCGGTTGTGCAGAGAGGCCCCCCTTATGGCCGTAAAATTATTTAGCGCAATAAAGATAAGTGCCTTTTTATGGGTGAGCTGTTCTTGTGTCATTTATTTAAAGTATTGACTTTCAGACAAGATAATGGGATTAATTAGATGATGATGCATTGTCGTTTTTAAAGGATTTTGAACTCCTGTGGACGTAGGTGAGAGATTTTTATGGCAAAACGTGAAAGTTTCCCACATTTTACTCCTCATTTTATTAACTAAGTGATAAAAATGTGATTCCACGACAGTAAAGTGGGTCATCATATTTAGATTATGTTCTTTTTATTTTAAACTTCCTACATAAGTTAAATTTCTTGTCCAACTCACTGATCTTTTTTTGTTTTTTTGAGTTATTTGCAAGGAAGTCAACCCAGGAGATTTACAATGTTGACCCCAAAGTATTTCATAAAAATACAGAGATATGAAATTTAATATCTGAACACAGTGAAAAGTTTTTTTTCTTTAGTTTTTATAATCAAAAGGTTAACCAAATCAAACTTTTCCTCACATAATCTGTATTTAGTCCAGGAAACTCCCGTTCTGAGAATAGACAACTAGCTTCAGCATTTTTTATGGTTTGTTGAACATGCAGATCATTAAACGCAACAGGGTAAATGTTCTCAAGTGTCCAGAATGTTGTAGAAACTGCTGAATAAGAAATCATGAAGTCTGGAAAGTAACTTAAAAAAAAAAGGATTTTTAGGAACCTGGTTGTTTAAAAAAGCAACAACAAGAAAACCTGGTATATCTCAAAGTCCTCATGTTAAAGTTTATTACAGGACAATGAGGAAAAGACTGCAGCAGTGTGTTTGTTTGGTAAGGTTGCCTGGGGAAAGTTTTTTTTAGATTTTGTGTCTTCATCTTTTATTTTCTTCCTTTTCCAGGAGAAGGAGAGCATTGCCAAGTGCATTGCAGATTTAAAGGTGCTGGCTAAGACCACCCAGGCCAAAGCCGCGGCGTAATCCTCCCTGAAGAAGACTAATCGGACCCTCGGCTCAAAGTTTCTAGATGAGATGTTATGTTTATTTTACAGAGTGAACTATTTCTCTTCAACAGTTGTCTATGTCAACATTATGGGTGTGTACTGTATTTACACGTCAAGAGACTGTAAAATAAATGGTTCTCTTATTCAACCTAAACTGTGTGCTCGGTTTTTGTTCTGTCCAATATTGTGATCAAACATTGTTTGCTATATAACCTATTCAGATATAATGAAACCTTCTTGAGCTGCTTTGTTGCACAAATAGAGAACAATCCTTGAGACCTTAGATAAGTCTGAAGAAGGCTATATAAAGCTGCACCTACCCTTTGGAGTCATAATGAGTCACAGCGTTTCTGTCCTTCAGGTGGCAAATCAGGCCGCCCCTCTCGATCCGTCACTCCTGTCAGGACGTTGCACTTTGATCCTTGAGCTTACAGGCGGAAGTCCAGGACGTTTTCTAGGCGATGGTCTTGAGTATCAGATGTTTTCTGCCATCAGACGTGTCGGAGGGAAGTTAATCTAGACTGGAGCGATGACTCCGGAGCGGAGCTGATACTCGGTGGTGAGTCCTGAACGATCTGCCGTGCTTTATATGAGTAGAGGTTGGACAAATGAATTTTTATTGCCGACAGCTTTGGTTCCTGTTTTTAAGGTTGAAAATGTGTTTGCTTTTACAGAAAGTGGCTTGCTGTTGGTAGTGAAACTTACTTTGTGTCTTGCATTAAATCCAGGAGGTATATTTTAAATTTAGGGCTAAAATACAGAGCTGTAGTTTAGTTTTTTTTGGTCAAACATATTCAGCTAAAAAGCTTTAACGTCTTAATATTGAAGCGTAAATCAGTAGTGAACACAACGACCAAATCACAAAGCTGATGCACCGCTGTCGTTCTTACAGTCATGAGATAAAGTCTGGAGGACAGTTTGATTATTATTCAGTTTTTTGTTAATTTAAACCCTGAATTTATCACAGGTTCTGTAACTGATTAACTCAGCACTGCCCTGTTAGTGCTAACAATCTGAATTTCATTTTCATGCCTTCTTTTAGGTTACCAAGGACAGTATTGGATAATAAAAAAATGCTCGGTTGTAGAAAGCAAACACTTTTGAGTTCTTTGCTGAAGAGGCTCACATTGGCAATTAAAATTCCCTGAAGATCTTTATTCAAACTAAAGCAGCATTATTAAATTTGTAAGAAATATTAATCTGCTCTGGTCAGATCAGAGACAGAAAACACATACTGAAGTTAACTGGGTAAAAAACTATAAGGGTCCTTTGTTTTAAATCATTTAGTGTGAATTTATAGAAATAGCTTTGAAATAAAATCTTTTGAAACTTAAACAATTGACAAAGATATCCATAGAGAATTCTGACTTTAATGTTCTGACTTAAAAAAATTCTGACTTTAATCTCAAGTCAGAATTTATTTATTTATTTTTTTTCGGTGGCCCTAATCCTCTTCCGTAGTAACATCAGCGTAAAAATATGATGAAATGACTTGACTGCCAATAATGCTGATACAGAGGATAACTATAAGGGGTCCTAATACTGAACCCTGAGGGATACCATTTGCTAAATGAAGTGGATTTGAGATAAAACTATCTGCCTGTCCACAGAGGAAAACAGGTGACCAGTTAGAAGATGGTTGTCTGGAGTCCTGATTTGTTTGCTGTTGTCCTGACAGACGTCCTTTTTATGCTGGTTGCAGTAAATTCCAGATTATCCCTGCCGCCCTGAAGTGTGGACCTCAGTAGATCCATAATGCTTGGAAACGGCCGACCTTTCTCCTACTCCTCGAGGTATGTTTAACAAATAGTCATGTTTGAACTCACGAATTGTGATTTAAAAGCTCTCCAACTCTTAATAAGTCTCACCCTCGCTGATAACAGAGTCAACTCACATTTCTTTATTCTTTCTTTCCCAGAAGCCAGACTTCCGCAGTCAATATTAATTCAGGCTTGATGAAAGTTGGAGTTTTTCTTTGGACTTTAGATGTCCAGTCTTGACCACTTTCAGATAAATATATTTTTCAGACGTGAGCCTGAACTTTGTAAACAAACTAGTGTTGGGTTGTTCTAACTTGCAGTCTATCTCACAGAAATTTATTGTCCTCATTATTTCCAGATGAGTCAATGAATAACACCAAAGATGCTGTAGTTTTAGCAGTGTTTTAGCGTCACCAATGTTACTTATGAAGAACCACTGCTTGAAAAACCTTTTATACCTTCGCTAAAACTTGGGTGCCTGTTTGCTGGATTTAAAAAATAATTCTAAAGATATGGCTTTGAGACATTGTTCAGTGGGTGTGCTTAGTGCATTTGTCCTGGAAACATGTCTCTCCTTAACCTTTGTACTCTCTGCAGTCTGCATAGTGGCACAATTAACACGTACAATAATTGGGCAGAAAATGAGTAAAAATGTCAAAACAAATTGATGAAACCTTTGATGAAAACAACATTGTAGAAAAAAGGTCTGGCTCCTTGGAAGCAAAATGTAAAGAGACTATCAATGCCTCTTTGTATGTTTTGAAACTGAGCATATTAAGCTTTTTGAATTGGCACAAGCTGTCCAGGTGCCTCAAAAACACAATTTCATCTTTCTGTGTTTTCTTCTTCTTATTATTAAGGGGTTTCTCTCAGGAGGACTTCCCTCAGAGGCGAGCGTTTCACCAAGATGAGCCCCAAGAATCCCTGCTGCAGAAAAACAGCATGTCCAGACCCAGTGGAAGATCCATCTACAGTATGTCCAGACATCAAATCACACCTCCTTAATTAGGTATAATACAGTAATGTTTTCTGGGAAAAAAATATGTTTCTTTCATCAGTGCAGAGAAAAGAGTATGCGGAGACGCTCAACAAAAACCCAGACAGCTTTCAAGTCAGAGTGGAGGTAGGAAATCTGCTCTTGCGTGACAGTATACTTATTATTTTGAATTTAGTCTCAACTTCTCTTCACAAACCCGCTCCTCCCTCAGCATCTGTTCATCTGTGAGCTGGACGGCCAGGAGCTGAGGACAGAGGACGACTGTGTGACCAAGCTCAAGGAGCTGGACAGCAAAGGTCGTCTGTGGCCCCAAGAGATGATCTTAGAGATAAAGGGAGCCTATGTCGTGCTCTGTGACATTGAGACCAAGGTTGGTATTGATTATCTAAATGATGACTTGAATAATTTGGCAAACAGAAATGAAATAATTAGGTGAATGCATTCCAGGTAAAAAGATGTACCATGAGGAATATACGGTATATCCTATTGTTATCGCTCACGATAACAAATTTTGCTGGATGATAAATTGTCCCACAACAATAAACGATAATATTGTTGTTTTGAGACAATTTTCAAGTAATAGTAATAGTAATAATGGGATAATAATGGCAAAAACACACTCCAAAGATAAATAAACTTTAAATTGTAATTAACATTTAAACAGACATTTTGAATATCCAAAATAAATACAGAAAACAACAAATAAAATGATTTATGAAGTCTGTGTAAACAAAATTATCTTTCAAAAACAGGATAGTTGAGACCAAAGCACCACCCTAATGATTTTTATCATTCAGTTTTTGGTAAAAAGAAAGAGAAAAATGATAAATCAAGCAAATGAAAATGACTGAGTTTCTTTGAATTTATCATGCGATTAATTGATTTATTATTTATTGTGACAAGCCTATTTGAAAATCAGTAATCAGTTCAGATCAAGTCTCTTCTGTATATTGACGGTGACACAGGCAGGGTTCTGTTCAGATAGAAGATCATCTTTGCATAAAGTTGGAGACACACTATTGAGTTAAGCCTGGGATAATCTGGTGCTGCCAATCCAAAACATCTGATTAATTTATAAACATCAGGTTTGACCAATCTTTATGAAAGCAGAACTTTTGTGAGTTTCTGGGAAAATAAACCAGCAACGACCTTGGAAAACCAACTGTTGCCTCCCGTCTGCATGCGGTTATGAGGCTATTTTCAGACAATCTGAAGTTCAAGATATGCAAACAAACAAAAGGAAATGCTTTCAGTATAACGATCTGATTCCTGTTTTGGGGTCTTCTGGAGTTCGTTTATAGACACCCTGAGCCAAAATCCACCTGGTCTTGTTCACATGTTACTGTAATCTATCCAGTATACCTGAATCTGATTTAATAAGCAGAGTATGATGGTTTTATGAGTTTAGAAGTGTTGTTTGTTGATTAATTTGTAGCGACTCTTTCTGATGTTACAGGCGGAGCTGGATTCAATACCTCTAACGAGCATCATGAAAACCCGCGCAGTGCTGGAAAGCTGCGCCTACAACTCTCTGCTGGTGGTAACCGTGCAGGAAGTCCGCAGGCGCGGCCCTCAGGTCTTCATGTTCCAGTGTGAGGAGACTGGGGTGAGCTTTACCTTTCACGAGAACCTTTTATTTTGAGCACCAGGACGCTCCAGAAGAAGGAAATATGTGAAAGTCCTATCTGTACATGCTGCTGGGGGTGTGATTAATGGCAGGTCTTGTTATTTTATCAGGCAGAGATCATTAAGGCTGATCTGGACAAGGCAGTGCAGAGAGGAGGCGGTGATATAGAGCCACGCAGAATGACGCCTGACATCAGGTACATGACTGAGCAAACATCAAATTTATGAGAAGTTGGAGAGATTTGATGTTTAGAAAATAATGGTGAAAATATCTTCAGTCGCCAGAGTACAACCAGTTTCCGGCGGGAAAGGTTCAGTCCTGTGCAGCAGGAGGAGAACCTGCCGCCTGCAGACTACGTGGCCCCGCAGTGGGACAACAGACAGCCAGGTACGCTCAAAGCAAGCTGGGTAGATAGAGCATATGTAGCCAACAGCTTAAATGTATTTAATTAGGATTTTATTCAATAGAACAACATATATGTGAGGAGGAATCCACTGACAGATGTTATTTTTATCAGTATAAATGGAGTATTTGTTCGCTAATGCAGTGATTCCCAAAGATTTTCTGGGTCCCCCTATGGATTACAATAAAATACCCCCCAAAAAAGAAAAAAAAAATCAACTGGGCACAACCAGACATAAACCTATACACATATTTTGTTTTCAAACTCCACTGAAGTTTATTGCACACTTCAGGTTGCAACAAAACCTCAAACCATCTTTATAGTGAAACACTTTTGCCCCACACTTTGGGAACCACTGCGCTAACGCTTTGTTAGAGAACGCTAGTGAACAAAAGCATCATGAAGAAACACAGCAGTGAAGTTTGAAGGATGTTTAGGTATAAAACAACATCAGAGATCATTATTTAGAAAACCACAAAAACCACAAAACTGTGGATGAGCTGCAGAGATCCACTGCTCGGGTGGGAGAAGCAGTCGACAGGTTAGCTATTACTCACGTACTCCACGGGTCGGGACTTTATGGATAAACAGGAAGAAGACAGCCAGGGATCTCGGTCAGATACAATCTAGTTAACCTTTTGGGCCAACAGGGATCTGCTTTGTGAGGCATAAACACAGCAAATTACCCAGAAGTCACCGTCTCCATGGTGAAACATGGTGTTGGCTGCTTGATGCTGTTGTGATGCTTTTCCTCAGCATGTCAGGGCAGCTGGTTGGAGACGATGGGAAGATAGCGCCATAAAAGGCCTCTAAGGGCTTTTATAGCCTTTTAGAGGCCGTAAAAGATTTCAGATAGTTTCACTAGACGTAAACATGCAGCCAGAGATGCAATGAAATGGGTTTGATTAATTCCTTTAAGTCCAGAGTTGAGCTAATTGAAGAATCTATGACAAAACTTGGAAAAAAAAAGTCCATCCAGTCTTGCGTTATTTTACAAAGATGGAGACAAACCCCCAAAAAACAGCCCACTGTAATCAGCTTCTGAGAGTTAAAATTTACTGTAAACAGTGTTTCAGCAACAAACTTGAGTAAACATTCTCTGTCATTTTTATCTCTTATCCATTTAGATTACAGACCTGACTCACGTCCCTATTCTCCACAAGAAGAGATGTCGAATTATTCCGATTTTCAAGATTCAGACATGGCTATGCAGCGAGCGGAGATGGAGAGAACCACGGTGAGTGCTATATACTCTGCAGCTCTCTCTTTGCTCCCAGAGAAAAGACCATCTAACTTCGAGCTTCTGCAGCCTCAATTTATGTTTTTATTCCTTTCCTCAGGACATTTTTAACCACATTTTAACTGATGTGGAGATCTTTGGGGGCAGAGTAGCACAAGTTATGAATGCAGCTCCGGAGAAAGAAAGCAAAGGCAAGATTAAGATTTCAAAGAAGAAAAAATCCAAACCAAATGGTAATAATCGTCAGAGATCATGTGCATATCATAACACGCCTGGTGGTTAAGTTGATGATGTGACTGTTTTCGTGCCGCAGCGTCCAATCTGCCACACTGGAATGAATATGTCGCATTTCTTCAGAAAATGAAATATGGATTCAATCTGCTGGTACGTACCGGTTTGGTCGCTACAGTTTGGCTGTGAAGTAATCTGTTACTGCAGTGAAAAAAAACCCTAAACTTTTCTTAACATCGCAGGCCCAGCTGAATGGAGCCCTAAGCAACCCCAGCGCTGATGTATATGTGCATATCTTCTTCTCTTTCCTGGGCAATGTAAGCTCCTCCCGCTCCAGGTATTTCCCCTATCTGGTATCAGTTGTGACAGTGCATTCATATTTTTTTTTCCCCGCAGACCGTTCCTCTGTATCCCCAAGATTTACCTCCAACAATCACCTCTCCCCTGCTGACGGACGAGGCTGTGAGGCTCCTCAATCAAGTTTCGGATCCCCAGGAGAGACACCTCTGGATGAATCTGGGAGAATGCTGGAACATTCCCAGGTTGGTCATTTTCTACAGGCACCTGGTTCTTTTTTATTTCATAAAGCTTGTAAAAATTCCTCAAATACAACCCAGTTACTTAATTTCTTGACCCGCCAAGCCCAAACTGGGCGTAGGCATCCAGCAGCATATAAGTAAAAACAGGTCAAAGTTTAAGTCGATTTTCTAATATGAGGAAAAATGGCAGAAAGGTGTGTTTTATTATGAATCATAGCTGGAAAAACAGACTCACTGCAACAATGTCACAGGAGTTGTTTTAGGTGATGCAACTCAAGTCAATTTCTACTCTCAACCTTTGAATTTTATGCAATAAATCAAGACAAAGTAGCAGATTATAATGGAAAAGAAAAAAGGTTTTAACAAATAAAAATTTGACAAATGTCAGCATTTATATTTAATCCCCCATGTTGCTGTGGTTACATCTGCAGGTCTCCATCAGCTCTCAAATCTAGACAAATCCATTGTTATTGTCATAATATCTCAAGCTCAGTTCCATTAGGAGACCATCTGGGAACATAAATCTATAATTGCTCTTAAAGTCTAGTTCTAGACTTTAACTGGACCATTCCAACACAGTGAAAAATCCATTTGATTGTAGCTCTGGCTGTAAGTCTGAAGCTATTTTATTACTTCAAGGTGAACCTCTGTCCAGGATTTGATTTGGTTTCCAGCTTTTCTTCCAGGACTACCTTGAATTTGCTCTGACTAGCTTCCCTCTCCCTGCTGAAGAAAAGCCTCCCCACAGCATGATGCTTCCTAATAATTGAATTTGTTTGATCTGAAATCAATAAGTGTAACAAAAAACTAAAGCATAAAATGTTTTAACTGTGCTGCGGCGTTCTGTATGTGTCCCAGAAGTCTTTAATTTTGCAACAAACTCATCCACTGCACCCTTTAAATACAAACCACCAAATACAATCAACTCATAAAGATAATTATCTGTCTGTCTGTCTGTCTATTTATCTCAGTTGTTTCTGGTAGAAAGCCGACTTTCCATCAGCTGAAAGTAGGTAGAAATGGATTTGAACAAATCCATGCATTGATTTGTTCAAAGCATCTGTTCAGTACATGGCCGGGTTCAGAGTCACCTGGTGACATCATACTGTAGAGCTGCGTATCATCCGCATACCAATGGTAAGTAGTCTTATTGTTAAAACCTGAGCTAGGAGCTGGGACCCCCTCCTAGCTCAGGTTGAGACCTGAGCTAGTGGGATCGTGCAGACATTAAATAGGAGGGGTGCCAGGGTTGAACCTTGGGGTACCCCACATGTGACTTCTGTGCGCTCTGATGAGAATTTACCTATAGACACAAAGAAGACCCTGTTCTTAAGAATCAAACCAATCAAGAACTGTTCCAGAGTCCTGCCCAGCTCTCCAGTCGCTTCAAGAATATATCATGGTCATCAGTGTCAAATGCTGCTATAAAGTCCAACAGAACCAGCACTGTGGTTCTGTTGGACCACAGTTTCTTATTGTTATTTTTCTTTAACCCTTCTTTCTGCTCCCAGGTCTTCCTGGCCGGGCGATGTCGATCCTTACATCCCAGAGTTTTATGACGGCTGGCAGCCTCCTGCACCCCTTCACTCCCCTCCTGATCCTCAGCGGAACCATCCACTGAACAGAAACAACAGCCAGCGCTTTCCACCCGGACCAATGAACAATGACCGGAACTACTCACCCAGGGCTACGGTTCAGCGCTCTGAGGTGGTTAACACTTTCCCAGTCGTCAAGTGAATGAATGTTAGAAATCATGGGTTCTCAGCAGAAGAACCCACGATTAAGTTTTTTTTTTTTTTTTGAAAGACATTATTTACCTGTTAACACAACACTGTAAAGTTTTGGATGTGTTTTCATATGACAGAAAAGAGTGAAACTTTTAACCAGTTGACAGGAATTGAAACCATAGTGTGTAGAAATAAGGCCAGAGCAATCATTTTTATGATTTTCCACTCTTACTATTCAACAAAGCAACACTAGAACATGTTTGGGTTGAAGAAACAAGCTAAACGTCCACAGTTCTTATCACGATGTACCTTGTGTCTTTTACAGCCCAGGTCCAACGGTCCAATGAGATCACCGCCATCTCAATAGTGAGTTTTATCAGCAGTGCCTGCAGGGTCGCACGCAATTAACATTTCCTTGTTCCTTACTCTGTTCTTCTCAATTACTATAAAAAACGTTAACAAAATGTTTTGTTTCTTGCGGTTTCAGCCCGACCGAGCCACCGCTCTACATGCGTGTCACGTACAACTTCTCAGCAAGGAACAATCAGGAGCTGACCGTCATGCAGGGAGAGGTGGTTCAGGTAAGAGGTCAAACATGATCGCTTAAAGGTATACATTTAGATTTATAGTACACATTACTGGTTTATTATACTTAGCATGGCTATTTGTATTCGTCTCAGTATCTACTGCCTCTAGAAACCCTTGATTGCTGTTGAGGAGCTGCAGAGATCCACAGCTTATGTGGGAGAATCAGCCAGCAGTGCACTCTGGTCTTTATAACGGATCAGCAAGAAGAAATTCATTGATTCGAGCCAAATAAGTCATTTTTCTGGTTTGCCAGAACCATGTAGGGAACACAGCCTTAGTTGGGATGATGGTGGTGATGGTAGTAAGAGTTTGTCCTGCAGTCAGTGGGTTGCCGGTTTGATTCCAGCTCTGTCTGCCTTGAGCGTGTCAGATTGTAGCTTGCCACCATCAGTGTGTGAATATGTGAAAGACCGAATGTAGTGTGAAGTGCTTTGGGGTTCAGGCCATTTACATGTATAATGCAATGTTTGGCAGAAAAACACTATGCCTGTGTTGATAAATCCATTTAAGAATGATAGACAAAACTAGAAAACTTCATCTAATCCGACTGACCTTGAAAACTAGATCTCTAATCCCAATTCTCCAGGACCGATGTCCTGCAACTTTTAGATGTGTCCCTGGTGGTGAGTCACCTGGATCAAACAGCTGAATCATCTCCTCGGTATGCAGTGAACTTCTCCAGTCCTGTTAATGACCAGGGGCCTCATGCATAAAAGAGTGCAGTTTTCACACTAAAACTTGGTGTACGGAAAAATTCAGAAAAGTAGCTGGCGGCGCACAAAGAAAATCGGATGCATAAAGCCGTGCGCCTTTCCTTTATAAATCCTAATTTGAAACAATAACCATGGCAACTTCCTTGTTCGAAGAAGTATAAGTATTTATAATAATAACACATATATTTTTATTTAAAAAGTGATTTGAGGATACATAATGTCACCTCACAAAAATAAAAATACATTTTAAAGAAAAAAAAAATCCAAATTAAAAAAATAAAAAATAAAGAGATCCTGCAAATGCCTGTTTGAACAGTAGCACGTTCAGCGTGTCAGAGAGTCCTTTGAGTGGGAATGTGGACTTTTTTTCCCTAAATACTAGAATGCTTTATGTCCATAAGGCGCATTCACCAAGCAGGCGACTCCACTGAAGGATGACTGCAGCTGGACCGGTACCGGTACCGCACGGCTCTTTTCCTCAGAGCTCCAGGTTGATCAGTCTGGATTAATCTAAACGCTCATAAACCATCAGCAACATTTCCCGGCAGATCAATATGATCTCTGAACAAACGCTCCCTCTGAATCTGAATGTTCTCCATCAGAGCCAAAGCTCCATAATTACTCGGCTCACCTTTGCGCAGCTACTTACATATGTATGATTGCATACACATCTTGATCACCTTAAAATAATCAAACCTGCTGATTATTTTTAATCAGCAGGTTTGAGTTAATCTGCTGATCCAACCCTGTTTTCTTCTTTTAGTGAGAATGAAATGACCCCGCAGATGCATTTCATGCGCTTCGGCGCACGGACCAATGCGTTACATCTTTATGAGACAAAAACTGAGAAAAAGTTTACATTCGAGCGAGGTTTTCACATGCTTTTATTTTTAGTTTCTTTATTTCCTGTGCGTGTTAACTTATTGTCTGAGGATAAATGCGGTTCACTTTCATCATTTACTTTAAACAATAAAATATTAAAATCATGAAAAACGTCGGGTTTGATGCTTCTTGGTCTAAATAACCAAATGTAGTGAGATTTCAGTGTATTTAGGTGAGTTTTGACGCTTTGTAGTTTGATATTGTCCACAGAAAAAGTTTGCGTGGTTGCCGCACATTTTCACGCCAGCGAAAAAGTGTGCGTACATTTACGCAAACTTTGACGCAAAGTTAATTTTTATACATGCCGACTTGTGCGTAAAATATGGCGCATTTTTTGTGCGCACGCAAGCTTTATGCATGAGGCCCCAGGTTATATGACTCAGGTGTTTTGAAGCATATCGGTCCCCAAAGCCTGGATTTGAAGACCTATGCTCTAGATGTTCAAAGCTGTTTGATACTTTTTCTAATCACCTTTCAATGCAGTTAAATCTGCAAGTTGTTTGGAGTATTTAACGTTTGGATTTCATAATGCATATTTTCTTCCATGTCTTTTATAGTTGCTCTAAAGTCCTCTGAATTAGGACATTTTCAATCTGATCAGATGCAAAATATGACAACTAATCAGAAGGCAAACTTTTGATCAGAAGTCGATCTGATCAGATCGACTGTTAAAATTTAATCTGAATACTTCCCTGAGAGCTAGAACAAGGTTTGACCATTGACACGCTTTTGGTACATGCAGACAACGAAAGGCTCAATAATCTTTAATCTTCAAAAATTAGAGTCATTTTTCCAGCTTGTTGTTTGTACTTGCAGAGGTATCAAGGCACTTGTACATTTTATGATCTGCTCCCCTTCTTGACAGGTGGTCCAGAAATCTAGGCCATGGTGGCTTGTTCGAAACTCCCGTAACGAGGAGGGCAACGTTCCTCCAAACATTTTGGAGCATGTTGAGAACAACGAATCCTCAGAAGAGCAGCGGGTGAGCCAAGAGGACGGTGGCGCTACATAGGAACAAAACTAACCGATTTAACACTCTCTTCTTCACTCTGTTTCACAGTGGGACTCACGGAGCCAGGTTACTCTCGACCACAACTCCACTCCTGCAGAAGTCAAAGCATGGCTTGAGAGCAAAAATTTCTCTAGAATGTAAGGACCAGTCTCTAACTATAGGATGGTTATTCAGTAAAAATGAATGATTTACAAAGAATAAACAGGGAATTCTTGGTTGCCAACTTCTCTTGGCCAGCACTGTGTCTAGCCTTGGTGTCCTGACTGGAAGACTGCTTCTGGGAATGAGCAAAGAGGAAATCAGGACGGTGTGCCCGGAAGAAGCTGGAAAAGTCTTCTTCCAGCTTCAGGGTGTTAAGTCACAACTTGCAGTAAGTCGTGTGCACTCTTCTAAAAATTTGTAAGTCATAACAAATTTTTCCTAAGTTGCTGATGCTAATTTTAATTTATTCTAACTTGGAAAATGGGTAACCATGTCGTTTAATTTCAACGGTGACATGAACAGACAGGTAAAATTAATCTGTTTCTTCTGCTTGGCCAGTTTTATTGGTCAGTCAGTTTGAGGCATCAAGACTAAACCTGTTCACTCAGAAAACCCAGGCATGCAGGGCACCAAAAAAAAAAAAAAAATCAAGCAACTTTCAGGGAGATTATTCTCCTGGAATAAATGTAATAATATTTTGCTTTGGAATCAAAATAATCTGGCTAGCAGCACTATGGAGTTTATATTTGTTAAAACACCATACTACCTGCAACTGCTGTATACTCCACATTACTTTCAAATAATTATATTAGAGTCTCAAAAAGAAAAGATCAGGAGTGTAAAAGGAAAATTGTATGTTAACTAGTAGAGAAAGTCTAGCTATTCTAATGAGTGACCTTTACTCAACAATAAGCCCAGTTCTCAGATCACATCTCTGCATACAGAAACCATCTGTAACGCTTCATTTTTTTCCTGCAGCTCGCCAGTGAGCCGTCACAAATGTACAACAACCGCTACTGACAACAACTACAGCTGTGATGCTTAAACCTCTGGACGTAACGGTTCTGGATCCCTCTGAATCTAGAGATCTGTTCTCACTCTTAGGATCTACTGACCTTTATCCAACCCGGCTTGTTTATTTCAGAAAGTTTGGCCTGTTTTTGTATAGCATATAAAAAAAATTAAAAATCAGTCACTTGAAGTAATCTATTGTTATTTCACATGTTAATAACTTTAGCCTAATCAGCACTATTGCCTCTAATCTAATCATCCATGAACATGTATAAATATGTCTAAAATTGTGTAATACCTTCTACTGAAGTAAGTTATGTTTTTTTAATGACTTTTGCATGTGATTTATTGTAGAAAGTTTGTTAATAAATAAAATCAGATTCAAGTGAGATTTAGTTTATTCTGTAAACAAAACATGTTACAAAACTAACAAGTGCTTTGAAATTAAAAGTATTCACCTTCACATCTTTACAAACCGAAAGGACATGAAGCCTTCATGATACAAAAAAAGATGACAAATTTCTCCTGATTTTAAGTTTCTCCAGTAAGTTGGACTTGTGGAAAGCACTTTGTATTTCTAAGGCAGAGGTGAGTTGAGTCTTTACTCCTTGTGTCCCCATTTGGCCATCTTGTTGTTGACGGGAGTCTTAATGAACCTGCTGGACTTCATGTAGGCAGCAATCTTCTCTAGAGCCTACAACGACAGGAGAGGAGATAAGCGGACGGAAAATGAAATGAGTTCCTCTGGCCCTCATTACTGAAGTAATCGTTTATCTCAGGTATATGTAATTACTCCATAAATATACTTACTGACGTCACAAAGACAGTTTCTCACAAACAAAAGAATGGCAGCATCTTTGCACTTTTTGCATCTGCCAGTATCAGAGTTTTCTCACCTCAAAGCGGTCTAAGAAATCTTTGAGGTTTTTGAAGTCGTCCAAGCATGAAGGATGAAACATCCTGTGTTGATCCAGCAGCTCATACATGATGAAGTCCACAAAGGTGATCTAATGGGAATGGAAATTATTACCAAACAGTTTTTAAAGTATACAATAAACTCAGGCATTTAGTCATATTCAGAAAGTGAATTCTTAATGAATATGTGCCAGTTCATTTATCAAACTTTCAGCTCATCTTAATTTCCACCAGAAACGTAAAACACGAATAATGGGAAGTACGGAGCTCATTCAATCTGAAGAACCACAAGGTTTGTGGTTCTGGGTAAAGTACAAAGTCAGCAAATGTGTAAATTAACTTGAGTTATGAATAAATTACTTTCCCAATTGTCAGGATTTCTACATTTTTATATGTAAAATTATTTAAGCTCATGTTAAGACATAAAACACGAAGGTTCATAAAGAATTTGTGGCAGACATTGTTGAGGATTTCAGGATGGAACCTGTAATAACCAGACAATGTGAAAAAGAAAAAAAAAAATACAGGTACATCTAAAAAATTTTAATATTGTGGAAAAGTACTTTTTTTTTTATGAATCTTTACAGTATAAGTTTAAATTTCTGTAAGCTGCTCAAGATATTCTACTTTTTAGATGTACATAAAAAGGAAGAAAACAAGGAAGGAGATTTAGAAGAAAGGATAAACAAAACTATGAGGAAAGGAAGGATAAAAAATGGAAGACAGGGATATAAGGTAGTTAGGAAGTAAGGAAAGAAAGGACTTAAGAAAAGAATGAATGGCAAGATGAGAGGGAGGGCAGAAAGGAAGGAAGCAAGGAAGGACAGACAATTATGGAATGACATGAGTAAAAAAAGGAGCTCGGGTAGGTAAAAATTTAGACAAAGAGAATGGAGTACATGGGGAAAGAGAAAATAAGGAAGGAACTAAGGAAGGAAGAAATGACAAGGAAGAAGAGAGAAAGGATACAATTAAGGAGGGAGGAAGAAGGCAAGGACACCAAGGAGGAAGAAAAACTAGACAGCAGGACAGGGAACAAAGTCTGGAAATACAAATGTAATTTTACATACTTATTCAGACCTGAAAAACTCTAAAATTACAAAGTATGTGTTTTCCATACTGCATAGGAACCTTGTACTTTGGCCTTCAACACATTTTGCTGAAGGTTTTGATATTTCTGGAGCCAAAATAAAATCTGAGGAAAAAACGTGCTAAAAATAACAATTAAATATTTTTTTTTCACTTTTAAATCTGAAATATTTTAATCTGAATTAAGCCTACACTGCCCCCTGCTGGTGTCATTGTGTGACATCTGAAATGAAGCTCAAAGGAACCAAACTGATTCCTCAAACTGTTTAAAACTTGAGGGCTAGATTTTTTCACTGCATGTTTTAAATCTGCTTACCTCAACAACTTGGTCTTTATAGAACATACTTAAAAATAACAAATCAGCTGAAAGGTGGCCACAGGAGCAACCAGCAAATTAGATGACTTACTATTGGATCAAACAATGTGCTATAAAGCTTAATTTTTAGCTTTCAATACAAACTCAAACTGAGACAACTTACCTTATCACCAGCAAACCACTTCCTGTCACCCAGGAAGTTAGAGAACTGCTTCAGCGTACCTGGCAGAGAGCTGAGGTACCCCGGCTTTTTCTTTTCCTGATTTTATGGAGGGGAGGCCGACTTTAGTGGGCGTCCAGATTTAATGTGAAAACATTTAAACAACATCTACTTACAAAGTCGAGGTAGCACATCATCACAAAGCCATTTCTAAAGTCCATGGCCTGGTTCTCCAGCACGTCCACTCTGACCTTTTCGTCCTCTGTCTCTCCACCTGTTATCACCCCAAAGTCCACAGAAAGAACACGCGGCATCACAAAACTATTGAATTAAAGAAAAAAACTTGATTTTGTATTATAAATGAATGACCCCAATACATACACAGATTGTGTTTGCGAGCGATGTATCTCATAATGGCGTTGCTCTGCGTTATCTTTCTGTCTCCATCCAACAGGTAGGGCAGCTATGGTGAGGGTCAATCACAAAACCATCATCAACAAAACACTTGAACCTGCTTTACGGTGAAAGCAAAGCTGAATAATTCTTACGTTGGGGAAGTCAATTCCAAGTTTCTCTTTCTCACCAATCCAGCAACTTTTGTCATAGTCCGGAGCTATGAGAGAGAAATGTGTGATTTATTTAAATCTTCTGGTAATGTAGTGGATTTTCTTTATCTGTTAACTGAAATAGTGCATCACCTTCACCACAGGAGTAAAACTTTTCATCATACGTAGTGTCGGTGTACTCCAGGAGGAGGCGGATGGGCTGGGCCAGCTGCACGGATTCAGAAAATAGGGAGAAATGATTTCATTGTCAGGGTTGACATCGACACCAAATACAGACATGGACAAACTTCAGAAGACGAGCAATTGAAATATCCAGTTTTATATAAACAAAAAAAAAAAACATTCACAGCATTATTTAACTTTTAATAAGACTGAGATTTGTCTAGGCTTTATGTAAGGTTTAGATTCCAACTTCTCAAAGGATGATTATCTGATTTCTCACTTAACAGAGTTTAGTGTCGAATTAAGTTTTAAATCACATTAAGAAAAAGACACTTGACCACTTTCTATGTGCTATAATTATCTCACCATTCATTGTCTTCATGGAAACCTTCTCAAGTTAAAGTCTCTTTATTTGTCTCTGTTGGGACACTTAAACACAATTCTCTACGAAAACCCAACATCAGCAGAGTCTCAGCACATTCGCAAACAAATCTACATTTACCAAGGATGAACATAATTGTTGCATTCTTCCACAGTCATTAAGAGGAAAAGAGTACACATTTCTTTGATTTAGGATTGTGTGTGCTTTTAAAAGACTAAGGCTATAAGCTAATTGAGAAGATGTCATTATGTTCTGATCTAGTTGTACAGGTCAAAGTCATATGGCAACACAAAAATTATTTTGCTTTGAGGATGAAGATCGATTGTTTTCTAGCTTGTAAAAATGTGTAATGCTAATTGTAATATGCAGCAAACAAAAATACTTTATTTTACAAAACATTTGATGTAATGTCAAATGAAAGCCACAATTTAATGTCTAAAAATTACAAATCACCAACAGTTCAATAC
>CAEFZX010029632.1:0-24051 GCA_903066825.1 Alfaro cultratus
TATATCCAACATAAAACTACACACCCCTCACACTTATACACTTAAACTATATATATATATATATATATATATATATATATATATATATATATATATATATATGAGTTTTATTTTAAATTAAGTTGAAAAAATAACCCAAAATGTTTAGAAATCAGCTAAACATTTTGTTTAAAACAATAGTTACTGTCCGTGTTGCCGAAACTGCTTTGCATCTGATGCAAAAGATCAAATGCAGGGCTATCTTTTCTCCTGTAGATTTTTATTACGCTTGGGGGGTTTTATGAACCTCTGGTTCACAGTGAGTGCTCTATACCTGAAGTTATCCTCACAAGGGGACAACATGCATGAATATATAAGGAAATTAAAATCTAAGCTTCTGAGTGCAGCAGTGTTGTCATTCTTAAAGAAAGGACTTGGCACTGTATTCTAGTTAGATAACTCTTTCAAATGAGCAAAGCTGCAATTGCTGAGTAAATTTACAGCTGAGTGCAACTTGAGAATGTGTTGACATACATCAAGATGTTGCTTGTGTGTGGGCAGGGAGTGGAAACAAAGACTGTGGGTGTTTTGATCCATGTCAAATGCTTCCATTCTTATATTATTCTATAAAGCAGTTGTAAAAGCACAGTAAGGCACTGAAAGGACTTTAAGCCTCACGTTTAAATTAGCCCCTTGCTCCATGAATTTTGTCTGATTTTATATTTTAAATATTGCAGCAAGCAACTACCAACTAAGAAACTTTATCCATTTTAATTAAACGTGTAACACTTAAAGTTGTGTCTTTATTTAAGTGATTTCAGTTGTGTGGTGGCTAAGCCACTGTAAGGGGGCTGTGGTAGAAACTCCTATCTGGAGACATCTAAGGAGAATTAGAAAGGAATCGGGTGGGAGACATTTTGTAAAAAGTAACCCACCCGTTAACACTTACCATGTCAATCAACCATCTCTCCTTCTTGCTCTCTCATTTAAAGTCTCTTCTTAAAAGAACCCAGAAAGAAACAATAATCAATGTGACAATATGTTTCTGCAGTGCATGTGCAGAAAAGGTTCTAACTCACAAAGAGAAGCCGGCTCCAGTTGTGAAGCTGCTTTTCACCCCTGTTTGGTTTAATGAGTTTGTCTCATAGATTTAAAGCAGTAAACAACAAATCATCTCACGTTCTGCCATAAGACAGTGTTTGTCTGTTATCTTGAGCAGCCATAATCACACTGTATGTGTTTATGTTTAGACCATTCATCACACACACCTTCACTTTGTTCCTGGCAGTTATCTCACCATCCATCTATATGAGACATTATAAATACACCTTGCCGAGACATGGCACTTCAGTGATGGGATGTGACAACGCTGACCGAGCACCGACCTCCCCGCCTGACCTTAGTGTTTGTGTGCAGGATTTGCAGAAGCACGCTCTAACTGTACAGAGGGTGAAAAAGATAGTTGTGCGTGTTTGAAAGCAGACAGATGGAGAAATGATTAAAAAAAAAACTTCTGGCTGCTCTACGTCTGCTGAGAAAATCTCCTTGCCCTCCCTCTGTTTATCCATCTTTTTCATCTCTGCCGAACATTAACTTCTAACAACAGCGGCTGCATCTGCATTCAGAGCAGAGGAAATTACATTTAACTTATCAGACGCATGCACACATATATGTACATCCTTACACTACGTAGTGCCGGCTTTTTCTTTCTTCCACTGTACTCAAGTCCTGTTTTATTTCTGTGCAGCTTACAATGACTCAAAGATGGTATCATCAGAGACAGAGCAGCTTGACTAAATGGGAGCGGCAAATTGACTGTAGTATTAGCAGAGAGGGGCCTCCATCAGATCCTCTGATAGGATCCCATTAAAGAAAGCTTGCAGATGAATATGATTAGCTTTTCACTCCCCCTAATGGAAACATCTTCTGAAAAGGGGAGAAGATAAAATGTTGTGTAGTGATAGGACCTTTTTACCAGTGATGGGATTGGTGTATCCTAATTTGGGTAGAAAGGCCATTAAAGATGTTGGAAGGGGGAATAAATGTTCTCTGTAAATATGCTGTCAGTTATGGTTGTGGACCGAAGTGTCTTTCTGTGTGTGGGCAGGGCTTTTGTTTTGTTGTTGCAAAAACGAAAACACCCTCCATTCAAACAGCCATATATTGGGCTTGTTTTTATGCTGGAAACTGTGACTAATGAGCATGAGGTTTCATCTCCCCTACCAAAATAAACCAAATGGGTTTTTGTGTGAGTTTGTGTGTGCGTGTGTGTGTGTGTGTGTGTGTAGGTGTGTGTGTGTGTGTGTGTGTGTGTGTGTGTGTTTTTTTTGTTTGTTTTTTTTTTATTCATGCATGTATGTGCGGCTATCCTGGGTTTTTACTTTCTCTAACAAACAACAAGAGCAGTGCCTCATTAAACTATAAATCAGCACAACTTCTAAAGCAGATTATTGTTATGTTTTGGAGAGCATCTTTAGAGCTTTTTGCCAAGTCCTCGAACAATCAGCTTTTACACTGGGTGCTTTGTGTGCCAGCTTAATTTTTTGTAATTTAGTTGTAAGTTTGAGAACTGAAAGAACTGACAGTACTTTTAAAGTATTGACATGTATATTTTTTTAAACCTGGTTATTTTTAGGTTTTGTTGCAGAAGGTGTGATGCCTTTGAAAGACTCACAGCTCCTTGTGCACAAGTTGGTGTATTAGCATGCAGCAGTAACCAGCTGATTTAGTAGATGTGGACTCTGCCAAGTCTTTAGACACCTACAGTGGACCTAATGTATCCGGCCGCAGCCAAATACCTCTCTGTACTTTGCTGGTAGTGTTTCTGTGAATATGTCTGTAAATAGTAATCATGTTGATAAGACTTCTAAGAAACTTCTGTGTATAAAAGAATTACATAAATTCACAAGAAGATGGTAAGGCAAGTATATTTTACATGCAACATAAAAGTGTTTTTTTTTTTTCATTACAGGGTGAAAACAATATTTAAAAATTAAAATATATTATATCAATTACTACTGCTGCTTAACCAAGTTTGGCTTTTACATTCAGCTAATTATATCAAACAAAAGGCGTTTTGCTAAAAAGAAATTGCACTTTTACATAGAACTGCGTTGTGATAAATCCACATTTTTCTCACTCTTTTTTCATTCTGTCTGTGACCTTTAGTAGGTTTTATGATCTGTGTGGGTATGTACTGTAGGGACAATCTATCCAACAGGAGTAATTAGACATGGGCCACATCAGATCCAAAGCTGGTACTGAATTCTGATATTCTGTTGTATTTACTGCAGTAATGATGTCAGTGATGACAAAAAGTCCAATTTCAGCAGGCCAGCAAAATTGCCTGATCTCCTCAAAACCTCTCTCTGAATTGCTTAAGAGCTCTGTGATCAGGAAGGAAACCCTGATGATCACAAAGGATCCATCTTACCTCATGCATCGTTCATTCTAGCTACTCCCATCTGAAAGAAGGTGTACGGTTCTTCTATCCAGGAAAAACAACTACAAGAAATTATGCAATATCTGCTTTAAACTCCTTAATATGAGAACTGCTTCCCTTTTAAAAGTTTACTGAGGTAGTGTTAATATTCTCTTTTTTATATGGGTTTTGTCATGCTGTTTTATGTACATGTATTAAAGGATCTGCGTAATTATGTGAGAATGCTTGTTGGTGAAGGTCACCTGTTGGGAGAGAAAATAAATGTTTTTCTATTCTGTCCTATTAAAACTAAAGGTGACCCAACAAAATGTTAAATTGTTACCCTTTTTTGCCCAATCATTGCATATATGTGTGTCCATACTTAGATAATATAATGCAAACAATTCGATCTATATGAATTATTAATAAACACCCCTTTAATAAAATACATAAGTACTGTTTTCCTTCTTATACACATGTGCAAAACTCTGTACTGTGTATAATTTCCTTGACAAACCCATAATCTTTGTGTGCCACACTGAGTTCAGTTTTGACAACATGACGTCTACATCAACTTACTGTAACCTCTGTGTTACAGGACTTGTCTGTCATGTACTCTGTGGCTCAGTGGAAAACGGTATCACTCGGTTTTCCCTGATTCTGACACTCTGCGTTCACTTCTACCACAGCTAATGTGAAAAGACACCATGGAGCCAGATTCATGTGCAACAAGCTGCTTCTGTCTTCCTCGCTTTGCCTCTGCGACTTTTACTTTCTGCTCGTCTCTAAAGCCAAAGTGTTTCAGTGACTCATTGTCTCAGTGGTTCAGTGTGTTTAAGAAAAAACTGGCTTTTGAATGTGTCAACATGTGCTTAACATGTGTTTACCGCAGGTTTTTTTAATACTGATATCATTCAAAAAGCGATATAAATTAAGTCATTTGCAACTCTAGTTTTTTCCAACTGAATAACTACATCTTACAGTTCCCTGTAAAAAGAAACATTTGTCTTTTTGACATCAAGTCTTTACATATTTACTGCCCTGTTTGTTAGCTCTCCATTTGTTTGCTTATTTGTAACTATCTTAAGTTTAGTCCAGTTCATTTGGTTGACCTCCTGCCTCTGAGAAAAAAAAAAAAGTTTCTTATTCATGAATAAAAAATGAGCACTGCTAGAAATAAGTTGTTTTATTATTATTATTCAACTTAACTGGTGCTATCTTAGCTTTTGGATTTCTCCTCTTTTGTCTTTTCCACTGTCGTGCCAGCACCCTGAGCATCTCCCTTGGGGAAATGAAAAATTGTAAGATATGTATTGTAATTGAGTTGTCTCTTTTTGAGCATAGGCACAAAAAAAAATTGCTTTTGACTTGCAAATATTTTTGAAATAATTGGAATAAATGTCTTTTGGGAAATGTGCCTGGCATTCACAGTGTCCTCGTCTTTCTCTGTAAAGGTTAATAGTATCAGATCTCAGTGAGTGAGTTAGTTGACATAACTGTGTCATTCGGTGATGGAAAAGGTTTGGTTGCAGTCGCCTTTTTTTCCCCTGGAAATAGGGGAGATACAGTAAACAGGTTGGCTTTTATTCTTGTGAGGATTGATGCATGTGGCACAAGCCGCTAAAAAGATGAAAATCAGATATAAGGACAGTGACTTTGCAGAAATATTTCAATGATTTATTTAGAGGGGTTAGCAATGCCTATCTCCATTGCAAGATTTTTCCTAAATTTATTATTTTTTCTCCTCTCCCCGTGTCTCACAGATATGGCGACATGGTCCCAAAGACGATTGCAGGAAAGATCTTCGGCTCAATCTGCTCTCTGAGTGGGGTGCTGGTAATTGCCCTTCCTGTTCCTGTCATCGTGTCCAACTTTAGCCGCATCTATCACCAGAATCAGAGAGCAGACAAGCGGCGGGCGCAGAAGGTTCAGGTGAACACAGTTTTATTTCTCTTCAGACGGGCCTCAGAGGTTTGGACCTACAGTCTTCCAGGCCAGTAGGGGGCTCTGACAGTTTTATTCATCAAACAGTTTTATACATTCCGCTGGATCCTCTTCCGCCAGGTGAAGAGGATCCTGATCTTTTCCACTGTGATACAAGTCAGGTTTGTGTTCAGTATCACCCCTTAAAGCTGACATCATTCAGAGATATAGCGTTGAAGTCACTTATTAAAATGGCATGGTCCATTGTTGCCTGAAATTGTTATATTCTGATTTTACTGTCAAAGTTTAAGTTTATGGTCCAATATTGCACACTTATATAGTAAAATACTCACAGTACTTTCAGAAACTGTTCATAAAACAAATGTTTCAAATATGTCTGCAAGTGTATTTTCTAGATTTGGCTAATTAACTAAAGGTTAAACAAATGAGTATAGTGTGTTGCGAAAGCCTGCTGTCAGTGAACAGCTTTTGGAGATATTTTAGTCAGAGTTAGGGTTGAGTTTGTATATGTTGTGCAAACTTTTAGCAACGTTACAGTAATAACTGGGGATCAACAGGCATCTTTTGCAACAACAGGAAGTTTACAGAATGTTGATTTGTTTCATTATTTTATGTATAAGTTAAAAGATACACTGCTTCTACAGTATATGCAAAATGTGCTAATGGAGCTAGCCTGCTGTTAAAAAATGTTATGGCTTGATTGTTTTTTGTCAAATAATAAGATTTATCTATCTCATTATGTTGACTTGATTAAGTAATATTATGTGGTTTCATAGTGTTATCACTGAAATTTTAAACAAAAAATGTATAAGATGAACTAAAACAAAAAAGTAAGCAATATCACAACTCTTTCAAAAATAACATTGAAAACTATAGTTTTTTTTTATCTTATCTTATCTGAACATGTGTTCATCATTTTGATCTTAACAAATAGACTTTAATATAAATATGTGCATGTGTGGTCTTTAATGTACAAATAATAAGAGAAAGGCTACATATGGAAATCTAATATAATTACTTTGAGCTTTAGGGAAATATGTAACAGGGAATGCTAGCTGTTTTAAAACTATACAATTTTAAAACCTTGTTGCACCTTGAGATCAGTAACTGTCCTCTTTTTTTCCCTGGACAGTTGTAGCAAGGACCATAATCATAAATTCGTAAAATGTTTCACTCTTTTTTCTGCCTCATCAGGTATCTTAGGTAGCGTTTTTTTCTTAAATTTCTTGATGCCAACTAAAGAACACAAAAAAATCAATAAAGCTGATTATTTTTGCTCACAATATGGCCCTTTAGACCAATTCACAGTGGTGCCTGTGGATTAGTTAAATTAGCTTTGTTTTATTTTTTGTGTTGCGTGTTCAGTGTAGCTAAGTAAGGTGCTAGAATCATGGTTTTTCACCAGCTGAATTCCAGCTTTGGGGCACTAGTATCTCCTTCTTCTGTTCTGCTTAAGTATTACTTAGCCAGGTGTCTTGAACAACCAGAGGCAAACTATAATTTGCTATTTATTATTAAAGCTACAAAGAGCCTGAGCTACAAACATTTTTTTTCCCTTCATGCAAATCAAGAGAGGCAAAAATGCTAAATAAAATCTACGCAAAATTTTTACATGATATTCAAAATGAGTCATCATTCAGTTTTATGTCAAATAATGATTGTCAAGTTGCTCTAGACAAAATTCTTTCAATATAAAAAGATAAACAGCAAGTTTTCTTTTGCATCTCCAGACACATGAATGTTTCTCTGCTTCTTCAGGACAGTTTATTCGTTTCCAGGCCAACTAAGAGATGTAATCCCTCAAGTTATCTCTTGGTCTGCCCCAAGGCACTCATTAGATCCTCAAAATACCTCTGCTGCTATGTTTCAGCATGAAGAAACTGCAGCTTTGCTTCCCGTCTTTCACTTTCTTTCATCGCTCCATACAAGGGAACCTCAGTTCAGCGTCTTGTACATTCTCTCACTTCTTCCGTCCACACATTTCTTATGGCTGTGTTGTGAACATGAGATTGTCATGAAATTCAAAAGCCTCCCGTTGGACCACACAGCTTCTCACAACATCTGTGGGAGAAGGAAAATGATGTTGCACTTATTTATTAAAGGATTATCTACATTTAAAATTCCATTTTCATCAAAAACATGTGCCAAAGGGATTTTCCACCGAGCGGTAATCCATAACCCATTCATTACAAAGGGATTTATTAACATTATTGAAGTCTTTTGCTACACGTTCCAAAGCCAGACAAATGATCTCCAAATCACATCATATATGAGTAAGAATCTGAAAATCATCAGGTTGCATAAACACTCAGTAAACATATGATTCAAGCACACAGGCAGAATTTCATTTTGTGTGTATTTGGTCCATCAGTATTAATAATTCAGATATAAACAATGTGATTTATTTACTTTCAGCTGATTTAGTTCTATGAAATTAAGCTACTTTTGCCCTACATACAGAAACATCCAGTGTTTTGCTAATTTTGCTGCCTGTTAATGAAACCTTTCATTCTTATAAACATTCCTACCCCTTAATTAATTAATTACCCTTAATTACTAAACTCTTTACCAAAACTTAATTCTTTCAATTCAGTAATTCCCCCTCTTTGCATTATTTCCACATTTTGTTCTTTAGGTGTTTTATTACTGAAACTTCAGCAATATAATACAGTTGATTTTATACACTGTACAAAAATAAACTTTTTCTGTCTCTGTTTGACATTAAATATAACCAGACCTTTCACATTTTAGCTCCATTATGATTACTAAATATTTTATTGCTTAAAAAATAAAATAAAATAGAGAAATGAGATTAATGAGATAACCATGTGGAATTTTTGCATTTAAAGGAAAAAGGTAGCACTTCTACCTTTTTCATTGTAAATGGAGAATGACTGTAAAACATTGTAAATGGAGAATGACTGTAATATTATCACCAAATTAGCTAAAAAGTGGCTTGAGGGCAATAAAGTCGATCAGAAAGCCCTGATTAGTCCTGTTGAAAATCTGTGGGAATTGCTGAAAAAGCAAGCCTGACTCAGTTATACTGCTTTTGCCAAGAGGAATTAGCCAAAGCTGCACCAAGGTTGTGGAAGATAACATCAGAATAAATGCAGATCTACCCAATGCTACGCAACTTATGTAATCACTTGAATTTAACTGTAATTACAGGCACATTTTCACAAGAATGATAAACTTTCTTTTGAAAGAGTTTGGGATTTAATGATTCAGTCCTCCTTCTGGTATATATGGCTGCCTTTAAATCTTTGAAAAAGTCACTTTTTTGCTGCACCCAAAAGCCAAACCGAGTGTAGTAGCATCAGCTGGCTCTCATACAAAACTGAGCTGGTAATCATAGTTTGAGGGCAAGCCTGACAGTTTTTGTTCACCATAGATGGATCGTGTGTTTGCTCAGAGCTGGCAGACGTGCACACGCAGACACATATTTTCAGAGTCCATCCCTCTCTCTCATCACTGCCATTCACAGCTCTTCAAAGCAAGGCGCTTTTTTTTTCACTTGCTCATCTCCTTCCTTCATCCTTGCTCCTCCATCCGCCGCTGCAATTCTCCCCGATCCACTCTTGCATTTCTGCCTCACCTTTCCTGTGATTAATGCCATCCATCTCTGGACATGTTCTCTGGTTGCTGTTTAAATCTGCTTAAAGTCCTGCAACTGTGACCTGACCGCTGCCCGAATCTTAACTAAGTGTAACCTTGTCTGCCGAACAAGGCTTCTTTGTTACACAGCCAACTGCTCAGGGAGGGAAAGGAGGATTGAGAAGTTGAGGGAATTATCTAGATGGAAAATGGGTTAAAATGAGATATGAAGAACTAGATGGAGATAAAGGAGGGGGAAACGATTGGGACAAGAAAGGCCAGAGGGAAGGAGTGAGCAGAGGGAGCAGAGACATGGGATAGAGCTGGAGGCGATGCGTGTCCTGATGTTGTGTTCTTTCCTGAAATAACGATCACCCAGATGAGGTGCTGGCTGGAAGGAAAGTTTATGTCTGTAGGCCTGTTTATGTGTGCACATGCATCTGTTGAGTGAAAATCCCCATCTGCATCTGATGGAGGGGTGCATCTGTGCAGTAGCGGCAGTTCTGTATTTGGATCCACCTCACTTTCCGTCAGGTTCAGTCTTGACCTTCTCCGTATCACCTTCCCGTGTGTGTTCACTGAGCCGCAGTGTTGCGCAGTGTCCTAAAACACTGCCACGCCACCAAACACCCACCGCCAATGAGGCACTGTAGCATGGTGCTGCAGATCTCATTAGCCAGCACTAAACGACTCTCTTCAGGCCCTCGGATGTCTCGTTGGTTTGCCCCGCGGTGAGGTCAGTGACTTGCTTCACGCACCAGTATATCCAGTGGATTGCTTTCCTCTCTTTCATAACACCCTGACTGGAACACCTTATCTCCGCTTTCATGATAATGTTGCACCTGGATGCTTTGGTCTTCAAAATGACTTATTGCGATGGCAATTGAAGGTCTAAGTGCCATGGATGATGGGAGATTTGCAAATGTGATATTTTAGATCATTTAGATTTAATCGGTGCCATTTCCGACTTTAATTATCCAGCATGATAAGGTGTTGCCACTATCCTCACAGTCCTGATACCTGTTTGGTGTGCTCCAAACATATTGTTGCCCTCTAGTAAAAACAGGCTTTGAGAATTGGTTAAATAGATATTTCCAACTGCTAAATATCTAAAGCAATACTGTTTAAATCAGTGGTTTTCCACTCCACTGTTTTAAAAAATAACGATAAGTAACTTAACTTTTATTGCCTCTCTACTAAAATTTCCTACTTCTCTAAGCTTTGTTCCACATGGGGATATTTGAAAGATGTTATTGGCTTACAATCTTACGCCATAATCAGGTTTGAAACTGTTATATACAGTATATCTTAATAATTTACAGAGTAAAAACAGATCTAACTATTCCAGGTGCCCACAGAGAAATCAGTTCGTCCTTTAGGAAAACTCAACAGGACAATGAACCTGCTTTTTAATATCTCATCCTGTTCATTATAAATGAGAAGCGACTGAATAAGATTGTGCAAACCTTTTTTTACTTGAGTCCTGCTTATTAGATGCTACATAACTTAAATATAATTTTTTTTATCTTATGTAGTGTTTTAGCTGCTAACCTCTAAATAAGACAGAGCCCTCATCGTTGCATTGTCTTCTTTTTCACTGCTAATGACAGCTGTGATTCTTAATGCCCCTCCGGACTCATGAATCACTCAGGCATGCCACAGTCTTCAACACCCCATTACTGCCTTCAGCAGAACACGTAGTGTTTTTAATGCTCAATAACCTAAATGACATACGACCTTCCCTGTCATTAAACTAACCATTTGCAAGTGCCACTAGTCATTTGCCATGACAAAAACATCATTTTCTCCACACTTCTCGCCAACAAGTGGTTATGTTTCGCAGAAAATTCATTCCTCCCGAGGTCATTTCTTAGAATAAGGCTAGGTTCAACCGAGTGTTAAATCAGAAAGCAATTTTTAGATTGCCTTTCACTTTATTGAAATGACGAAAGGAGAACAGATGGGACGAAAGGGAGGAGGAGTTATTGAGGGGAGGATGTGCAGCATTAGTCCCCAAGCATTTTCCATCCTCCTCTTCATCTCTCTCACATCCCTCTTTTTTTTTTTTTTTTTTTTGGCCTTCTCATCATACGAGTCCTACTACCTTCCTACCCGCCCCCCGCTCACATCAATCTTCATTCAGGTCTAATTGTTAGCTGTGAGCCGAGCTCCCCTTACAATTAACCATCCATCTGGGTGGCGGTGAAGAGACAGCCCCTGATCTATCACACTGCACAGAGAGAAGCTACATGAGGATGCCACCAGTTGCTGAATGTAGCAAGAGGAAAAACCCACCAGAGGCTCAACGCTGGATTCCATAGTCTGTAGCGCAACAAATTGTTTCCCTCTCCATGTTAATTTAAATATATGTACTGTATTTCCACTCTGGATAATAAGTCGCTTTTTTCTTAGTCCATTTTGTTGAAATATACTTTCAGTGTTTTGATCATTATTTCACTAAAGCTAAAGAAAGAGAAAGAGAGCGAGAGAGGAAGAGACAAAGAAAGAAAGAGAAAGTGCCTTTCTCCATTTCTTGTTCTTTTCTCTAAATCATGTGACAGTTTTTTTTCTTTTTTTTTTTCGCCTTCGCTCAGAAGGCTGAAGTCAAAAGTTGAAATGACCTTTGTCTGAGAGTGTTTTGGCCTTCTAGACAGTCAATACAGTTGTCTGCGTGTTGCAATAAGATAGACCAAAAAAGGAGGCAGAAAAGCGTTGATGGGCTACTTTGTTGAGCATGGGGTCAAGAGAAATGACACAAAGAGGAAATAGGACCTTTTTGCAGACAGAGGCGTACTTTCATCTACAAAGAAGAGACAAACCCTCGACCAATGTTAGTCTAAAGCAGCTTGCCAACAGGCCAATAGTGTCGCAAGACACAATTTCCTTAAAATCAATTTTACCATTGTTCAGGGCTTCCCATCTGCCTCCCCGATGGATTTTCGAAAAGTCACAACTTTTCTTTCCTGCTCCCTAAAGACCTGATACTGTATTCCTCTTTTTCTTCCTTATATTTGTATTTTCACACTGCAACTCACCTAAAGCGGTTCAGACTTATTTCCTTGTGGCAGAACTGTCATTCTGTATAAAAGCAACTCTTAAGATGAGTGGCAGCTGCCAAACAAGATAAGTCTTCTCACAGTTATTTATGTGTGGGTGTGGAGGTGCTCTTCCTCATCAGATGGTCTCTTCTGTCATTTGCAGGGTTCCGAGGAAGGCCTGAGGCAGAACATAAACCCGTCTCAAAGCTTGATTGCTCTGCTTTTTATGCAGCCAGATCATACACACAAATCAAGCCACCTCCCTCCACTATGTGCTATGATTTTCCTAGCTTTCCCTTTGGACCAAGAAAAAAAAATTGCATCTCATGAAACTTAAAACTGCTCTCAAAGATGTGTGATATTGGTGTATGCCGTTTTTTATTCATTTGTTTTAGAATATTTTAGATTAGAGTCCTCGGCTGGCAGCAAATAAAATAAAGTATTTGCTCTGGCGTGACTCTTTTAGATATGAGCTTCAAAGAGTAAAGGATCATATAATACTTAAAAATAAAAACAAACTTGGCGCTAACCGATTTGTTTATTTGCAGTTTTCGCATGGAAATATTTGGGCAGATTCACTTGCTCATACTGAGATCACCACTATCATGATTTGTTGACAATATGTTCTAAAAGTTTTATTTTCTTTAAAATCTTGCTTTTCCAACGTTGATCAATTTAAAGTTTAACAAGAGCCAAAATATGTTTACATTGAGCCACACATCCGCTGTGTTTGCTACTTTTTATTTTTCAGTGCAGGGATTAAGTTTATTTTTAGTTCTTTATTTTTCACTGTAGCTGCGATAATCAGGTTTTTAAAAGTATGTAAATAGAGCTGTTTTACCAAGCAAGCCTCGGCGTTGGATAAATTTAAATGAGATGTTAATGGTATTCATTCAGAACTCATTCTGAATGAATATGTTTATTCATTAGCATTTCAATTATAGCCAAGGTCAATATAATACCACTCTCAAAGAACAGTGTTTTGGGGACTTTAAAATCACAACATAAATATGTTCATAAATATGAAAGTTACAGCAATTTTTTATCAGTGGAAAAAATATTTTCTGCTCTGCTGGCCATAGAAAAAAGCAGACCATATAAATCTCCCTATCTTCCAATAAATTATGCCAGCATAGGATTTCATGAAATAAATTGTCTAAATTGTGTTTTAAATCCGGTTTTTGCTTTTCCCTTATTCAGCATGTATAAACCTTGTCATTTGGAGCACTCTGGTTTCTCGTGAAAAAACAAATAAACAAATCTGAAATCTGTAAATAAAGTGCAATGAAGGTAACACACACTTAAGATGTTTCCCCTTGTGTTAAGTTGCTAAATGAAAATAACAGGATTTTCCTGTGAAGAAAAGCACAAGTTTTTATTTTATTTAGCAAACATATTAGTACAGTGCATATTCTTATTATCCAGATATTGCAACTTTACATAGATTATTTTCTAACTTCATTCAGTGTTTTTTTATTTTCAAAAACACTGAAAATAAAAAGTGAATCACTTAAAGTCCCAGAAATAGGAACATTTCTTGCATCTGCTGGCCTCATTTGCATCTGTTTATATTTTAGTGGAATCTGATTCATGAATGAGAAATAATGAGAGATAAAAAAGAAACTAAAGTAAAAAAAAAAAAGGACAGCTTTGTGAATTTACTTATTTTATTCATCAGCATTATGTGCTGTAAAAGTACTATGTAGTTTTAGATTTCTAGGTTTCTTTCCTTCTCCAGATGAATATATTTTTTCAGCTCTAAGCTTTCTTCATATTGACCGCGGGTCGTCATTCACTAACAATTAAGAGGTTACTGGAGTAAGTTTTCAAACTAATTAGTTTCAGGCCATAAAGCAATATTTAAATGTACCTGGCTCTTTTTGAAGGCTGGTGCTGTCCTTACTCTTCAACACTTCGGTAAACAACGTACCCTCCATCCGTGCTTTAAAATTGTAGCACAAGGTTGTTTGCTTGGTCCCCAGCTGGTGGGCTGTTTGCCAGCTGGGGACCAATCAAATACAGAAACTTGATGTTTGCCTCCAGGCAAAAAAGAAGATCAGAATACCATTTCTAAAACATTTTTCTTAAATTTGTTATGTCTTTTGTACTACAAAGATAAAGTTTTCTAACTATATTTCTACATTTTGATAGCAGTAATGACATTTTTTCTTTCTTAGTTACAGCAGATCATCAAATAATTGTATAATTAAAACCATTTAATTTATTCAATTATTAGTATGATATTTACTGTTTCTCAATGTTCCTAAAGTCATGCATCCTTTCATCCATCCAACCACCCATCCATCCATCCATCCATCCATCCATCCATCCAACCATCCATCCATCCATCCAACCATCCATCCATCCATCCATCCATCCAACCATCCATCCATCCATCCATCCAACCATCCATCCATCCAACCATCCATCCATCCATCCAACCATCCAACCATCCATCCATCCATCCATCCATCCAACCATCCATCCATCCATGCATTCGTCCATCCATTCTTCCGGCTGTCTTGAAACCTGAAACGTAAAAAAAAAAAAAATTGTCATGGTATTTTGCATACATACTTGAAAATTTTGCTGAAACACAATCAGAACTTTTTTCTGTCCTGAAATTTTTCTGAAACTTTTAATTTTCAGAATTCTTTTGTGCAATAACTAAATGTGTCAGAAAAAATATATTTCTAATATATTAACTATAATACAACTCAAAACACAACCTTTAATTAGGCTGAAAGCCAAAAGTAAAATGACAGTAAAGCAACAAAAATAGGTGAGTATTTTTAGCTAATATGTCATATTAAACATTAACAGGTTCTATTAGTATTAATAGTACTAATACTAATACTAATCACTGATAACAGGATGACCTCTGACTGAATAACGAGTAGTAAGTGGGGGTGTAATACCCTTAATAAATTGTCTGTTCCTCTACATGGCAGCGATGCTTTAATAAACATACAGTAAACTCTACATACAGTAAACAGGTCATGCTGTTGAAACTGAGATGGTTTGTTTTTTAATTATTTTTTATAATATATCACTATTCAGAAGGAATACTTCCGAAAAAAGATGCCTAACAAAACCCTTTTTTCTTTCAAAAAAAGTTTTCAGATGTTTTTGTTTGGGGATATTTCATTGCACATATCAGAATTACCATGTTTCTCTGTTCTTAAATTAGCTTCTTGAATGTAGTGCTTCAGAGGGGAAGTCTGGAATTTCCATGTGAAATGTATCAATCATAATGATGGCTTTAAGATGAAGGACAGACTTTTGCATTAAAGATTATGGGGATGTGTTTGAAAACAATTCATAAACATTAAAGACCAGCTCTTGTACTTTTCACAGTTTGCAAATGGTTTTACATTTCAAACCTTAGTATGTTTCCATGTCTAAACAGGGGTAAATACACTATCTGTGTGTTTATTTCTTCTCTCATGCAATTCGTACAAGATAAAGTTATTTTTGCCTATTAACCCTCCTTCTGATAACATCCGTATGTAGGTGTTCAATATAACCGTCCTTGCTCCTAACAATGCTTCACCAAGAGTACATCCTCAGTTTTGCATTTTGTGGTCTGAGACGGGAGTGCCCTGGTCCCTGAGGTCCCGGGAATCAATCAGAACTGTGAAAGTGGATCTACTCTGGCAGGACATGTTTTAAACGTCCCCTCTATTACCTCTGTGCTGCCTAGCAACTATTGCCACAGTCATAGGCTGCTGTTTGCATGGTGACCCCGGCTGAGACAATCCTATTGGCTGAGTAGGCAGGAAGGTTATTCCAAAGTCCTTTGGGAATGCTGTGCCAAAGTGAATGTTCATAGCGTGAGGGCACAGAGAGGGGAAAGAAACCTGTCAAGGACTGCAGGGCAGATGAGATAATAATTCAGGAGAAGAAGAGATAAATAATTTCAAGAAAGGTGGTATAGGTACATGTGTTTAGATACATGGACACACGCTTGTGCTTGTCTTTTTTCACTTGTGATAATTCTGCCATCACCTTGTTTTTAATAGAAGTCACGAGAGGATATAATCTTTGATTGCCATTTACTGCCATGACATCTTGCACCTTTTGTGCATTTATAAATATTACAGTGCACAATCTGCATGAGTAGACTGCAGTCCTTGACAGGTTTTCTATTGCTGAAATAATCCTGTTTGAAGAAATCTTGTGTGCAACTTGGTGCAATTTACATAATAGACACAGAAAATATGAAGAAGGTTGCTTTGGTCAAATGAGACATAATTTGAATCCTACTCTTAACATAATAGCCAGAACTTGACAGGAAAAGTTTGGATAAAGCAAATCATTATGCTAGAATGGATTTGTCAAAATCCAGACCCAAATTACTAAAACTTTGAAAAGTTCAAAGGGTTGGGAATGCTTTTTGGTTTGGATGTAGAACACATCCAAACCACCAGTTAATCCTCAGAACTGCATTAGTTGTAAAGGGGCCTAATGCACCCATCCAATTTCATAACATCCTATCATTTAAACATCTTGAATTTTATTCAGCAATTTTTCTTCATTGTGGCCATCTTTATGAATCCATGCAGAAAAAAAAGCTAACAGACAACTTTTCAAACATTTTTTTGTGGACATAGACTGGCAAAGTTCATTCATGCAGGGACAATTAAAAGGTCAATTGTTTTAACTTCACATTTCTTAATTGGGAGGTCAACACACTAAAATGGTTCTCATTAGTATGAATCAACAAGGAGAAAACAGCACGGAGTCTAAACTTTTATGATTGTGTGGGTGGAAGATTTTGACTACTTTGCCCTATAAATAGCCCCCTACATGACATGGTAAATAACAAGATTCATAGAAGTTAGCTTCAAATGAGGCCAGATGCCTTGGCACAGTCATAAAGCGCACATGGACACGGAAATCACTAAGTCAGCAGTTTGGGTGCTTAGCACCTGCACAACAATGCTACCTGGAAGCAGTGCCCTGCAAAAGTCTTTTTCTGCAAGACTGCAAATCTCACAACAATAAATAATTTTTATTTACTTGCCTAATACTTTTAATAAATTACTTGCAAGTATTGTGCACAACATAACTACAGTACTGGATGAGCAGCTTGGGGTCGAAAGGAAGCTGATTTGTTTGGGAAGATCCAAACTTCAAAATCCTGATGCAGTTTTTTAAAGTTTATGCTTAAGTTTTATTTTTCCGAAGATTGTGAATGTTTTGTATTCAAATGCAAATAAAGCTCTTTGTCAAAAAAATAAAATGTAAAAAGTTTATTCAAACCATAAAACACAAGCAATGATATTAACTCTCTGGGTTACTGTTAGAAGCAGAGTATTTTTAAACATGGAGCTCTGATTCAATCTAATATGAATTTAAAAATAAATAAGGTTTTGCAATACATTTGCAGAAGTGTGCAAACCCTTATAAAACTCTTGGTTAAAGCAGTCTTTAACCCATTTTCAGCATTCAGTCTTGTTCAGTAGAACGCTGTCAGAATGATAAATCTAGACTGAGCCACTTTGTTTTCCTACGTCACAGTTCAAAGATCCATCAAATGTGTCTGCCTGGGAGGATGTATCATGTCCACAGCCCTTTTCTTGTTGTTCAACAGATTTTCTGTCAGGTTTAGTTCTTTAGTTCTGGACTCTTCAATTTTCCTCTGACAAAGTGGTTATTTTTTTTTATTTTGATGTATTGTCGGACTCACTGTGATTGATAAGAAGTTAAATCCCTCTTCATCATCAGCTTTCTCACAGACACCTGCTGGTTTTGGGTCAAAACTGTCTGGTAATCTGAACTAAGATTAAAAATCCTCAATTATATCTAAGGAAATGTATTCCTAGAGCATGATACTGTCATCACTATCTTTCACTTTGGGCATTGTGATTTTGGGAATTTCTTTTTTTTAATGATATGTAGAGCTGCTTTTGTTCCAAATAATTGTTGGAATCATACCATATGATCAAGTTTAACTATGTAAAACCATAACACTTTCTCCCTCAATTTTTTTGAATTGGAACAGTAGAAGTATTTCTTCTCAAGAAAGTACTACCTGTGCTGTGGTATATCCATCATGCATTTTCAACCTATTAGCAAAAGGAGCAAATGTCAGAAAAATCATAAAAGGACAGCTGAACTTAAGAATCAACATGTGCTTCAACATGGTATTTGGTGTGTGGTGTCCATAGGTATGCTCTTTTTAATCTTTTTTTTTCACATTTTTTGCAAAAAATATGATTTTGAAATGGCACATACTTACTCTTCCCCTTCTTCAAACGGTTCTGGATTGTTCAGTGCTATGCAGCACATCTTTTGTTGGCTGTTTTCTTTTTTAGCTGTGTGTCATTCTGAGACTTTGGCAGCAATAAGAAGATGAGCCCTGTGGAAGCTGTCATGAACATCACACCTGATATCTCATCCTAGAACCAGCTTGAGATGGCTTTTGTTGTTTTCTGGAAAGAAAAATGCTCTTTAACAGCTTTCCAATAAATATTACAGAGTGTTCCAGCTTGGCTATATTTTAAATGTAGAACAGTGAAAAACAAGTGTGTGGGATTTCTAATTTGAGAAAGTCATGACAATATTTTTGTTTGTGATGTTGGTCTTTTCATTCTCAAATTTGATCTGTCTGATCTTTTCTCTCTCTTAATTAATATAAAGGTAAAGGAAAACTGTGTTGTATTAGATAAACAACACTGCCTAATTTCTTTAATGAATAATATTTCCAATCTACTCACTTGATTCTGTGATACTGAATCAAACACTATATTATTAAAGAAATACTTCCTATAAAGATTTTTAAAATAGCTCCTCCTGAAGGATCATTTTACTGTCTGCTGCTCTTGCGTAAGAACTTTCCTGTCCAAGTTCTTCTTTGTCCCATCTCTGTCTGGTTCATATCTGTTCAGCGTGCCTAAAAAGAGATTTGACAGCCTGAGAGAAGGAGCTTTTTCACCAACCGTAACTAGTTAGCTTGATGACTAACCCTGCACTTCAGACAGTTCTCACTTTGAGCTGAAAAGTAGAGCAGCGTGGCATTGAACTCTTACAATTTTTTTCATTTAGCTGGAGAAAAGCTGCTAACATGGTTCAAGTAAATTGAATTTGTTGTTTTAAATGGTGCAAATTACTGTATGACACTTAGGTGCCTGATTTATGCCGGATTTATCTGCTCCAACAGCTGCCGCTCTAACTGCTTCTCAACCCAAGGACTGTGTGAGTGTACAATTCCCATAAATAATTCATAAGTATATTTGAGGATCAGAGTGAATTTATCACCGGAGATCAGAGAGAATGCAATAGCACCGCGTGGTGCGATCAATGAGTTCACAACTGAAATATCAAGCACGTTGAAGCTTAAATCAGTGCAATGTCAGAGATCCCCAATCATCTTGTTATAGGATGTGGTATATGCCCTCACTAAAAGGTGATTTTCATGCTCTTTGCAGAAAGCTCGCCTTGCCAGGATACGACTATCAAAAACAGGAAGCTCGAGTGCCTTCCTCCACAGCAAGCGCAACGGCCTGTTCAACGAAGCTCTCGAGCTCACGGTAAGACTCGCCTCAACGCCACATCATTTATTATTCCAAGAAACAACCAGCCACACAGGATGTAGTTTAAAGTGTACATATTTTAAGCGGTGACACATAAAACCTGACCTGTGCTCTATCTGAGATTCTAAATTCAAGCCTTGCTCCCTAATATCCATTAATTATCCCAGCATCCCTTCGGAGGAACTGTGTTCTCATTTGGCGAGCGGCACATTTAATGTGAGCATCTCTGAGCCCAGCTGCCCAGCTGAGGAACAGGCTTGAGGCGATGTAGCAAGAAATGTAAACACAACACAAGGATGTTCCCTGCCTCTCCAAAATCTAGTGGTTTACAAGCAAGCACTATAGTGGCCCCGGGGGCTGACACAGCACAAAAACAAGTGTTTGTTCCACTTTTCTAACTCAGTCTTCCAGTGTCTTCTTTGCTGTATCTCTCTCCAGCAGAACTGGTGAGGACACAATCAGATTGGCACCAGTGAGACTTGTTGGCTGAGAAACACACAACACATTTAAAGCAAGACATTAGAAACTATAAACCTGTGACATTATTTTGGAAAAATTTTGGAGTTTTTAACTATTAATTAGAAGAAAGTGTCAAAAGGTTCAAGTTATATACAAGCAAGAATTTCTATTTTTACAGATTTAGTCGCAGAAAATACCTCCTGTTCTCATTGTATACAGAACTCCATGTCCCAAAAGTTTAGTTTTTATGCACTGTGGCAAAAAATGTCTTATTATGTTTGTGCACTTTAAGTAAATAACATTCCAACACCACTTCCTACACATAAAATTATTTTCCATAAACATTTTTATTATCAATAAAGTCAGTCCCAACATAAAGACTTTGTTCAAGTAATGTGACATAATTATTGTCTTCTTAAAATAAAATGTTTGCCTAGGGTGCGTGTTCTAACTTTTTAAAACACCTCATTTATATATTTTTCGAGTGCCGCCAGACTGAGATGTTCTTATCCATTATCACAAAGATTAACACAGAAATATGTTAAGTCAGAGGTTTCCCACAAGCCCAGGCCTCACAATCCAATATAGTTGACAGATATATAAAAGTTTGTGTTCACTGCTGTGTGTGTATCTGTGTAAGTATGTGGCTCATCAAATCTTTCCATCAGACAATACAATAAAAACTCCTTGATGAATATTTTTCTCATTGCTTTTTAAAATTCTGAATGAAAGAGAGTATAGTTTACCACAATGAAGATTTAACATCAGAGTTAAATATAAATCTAATAAGTAGCAAACAGCACTTGGTCCAAGTTACTCGTTAACTTTTCCTTTGTGAAGCTTCTGATCAAGCAAAGCAGAAAAAAAATGGCTAGTTGGTTCTTATTAACTCTACATCACATTTTGTGTTTATCTTAATATTATCTGCTCTAAGGTTTCTGTGACAAACCACTTTACCCGGAGCGCTTACCCCAGCAGTTCAGGGTTGTTTGAGAAGCAAGGTCAGACAGATGGTTTTTATTGCTGTTTCTAATGACTGCATAAAAGTTAAACAAAATGTTAATCGCTGTCAAATGTTTAATTGTTAGGAGGTTTTTTTATTCACAGTATGCCCGGCACCACGCGGAGCGACACAATGTGTTTTGTCACCCGGCAGATCAAGCTGTTTCCACTCTACAGTATGGTGGCCACCTGGGTAGTGAGGCATGGCCGCCTCCAGATAGATAGACTGCTGATACGGACCTGTAGTCACATCTATGGAGGGGGGGGTACAGAAATAGCTCACACCTAAACACCTGTGCTCTACTCCTGCTTTAGCTACAGATAAGCAACCGCGATACAAGTGAGCCGAGGAACACTGAGTCATCAGCGCAGCAATGTACCCTCTCAGCACAGAAAGCCTCTGTTTTCAACACCAACCACATGCTCAACAAGCAGAAAGATCCTACTACAATTCTTCCTAATGCAGCATTTTGTTGCCTATCGCTGTTATGAGGGATGACAGCAGTACTTTTCACTGAACTGCAGGTACTTCTGGGCACCATAGAGGCAACTTATTGCAAGTCTGTAAGTAAATCATAACAGGAAAGAGATAACAGGACAAGAACACTGAAGGATCAGTGTGACGATATGTCCAGACTTTTTTGGGTCATTTTTTAGATTATTTTTGTGTTAATTTAAGATTGAGTTGAATTATTACCCCACATCTGGTTCTTATTAACTCTACAGTATGGTGTAGAGTTAGCAGCCCCAGCAACCCTTGTAACCCCACAATTACAGGATGGATGGATGGATGGATGGATGGATGGATGGATGGATGGATGGATGGATGGATGGATGGATGGATGGATGGATGGATAAAACATGTTGAGATGTATCCCAGTAAATAAGAACATCATTAAAAAGTTAATGTATTTAATTAACTTATATAAAAAAGTAATATATCATTGAGTTATTTCACATGACATAATATATTAATCGCCTATTTTGATTAATTTAGTTGACTAAAAGTTATAACTAATAAAAAAATCTAACTTCTGTTTCTCAGAAAGTTAGAATATAACACAATACTGGTGAAAAAGAATTTTTATACGGTGCAGCATATTCACTATATTTGATCAAGGCTCCTTTTGCATAATTGAAAGGCAGCAGGAAGGTGATCACCCTATGGCCACGCTGTGCTACCTGGAACAGGATGTTTTGAAAACAGTCTTCAGATGATTTACATTGGTGTCTCTGGTGTATTTCATCTTTTCTTTTACAATACCCAATAGATTCTCATCAGGTCAATGTGTTGTGTCTTTTTTGAGAACATTTTCCTTCCACTCAATTTTCCACTAGTATGCTTTTACACAGAACTCTGCTAAATGAGCTCTTCTTTGTGGCTTGCCCTTCTTTTGTAGGGTATCCATGACTAAATGTCAAGCCACCAGTCCTCCCTGTGATTCTATACCATAACATAGCCATGGCAAAATATTTCTGAACAAAAAAATATTGACTTGAGGAACGGAAATATGGATTTTCTTTAACTTTTAACAGGAATAATAAAAAAATAAACAGAAATAAACATTTAAAATATAGAAATCTCTCTGTAATGAATCTATGTTAGTTTCACTATTTGAATTTAATTTATTAAGATAAAGCAACTTTTTGAGGTGATTTGAATTGACTGTCTTCCAAATCTTTCTAAAGAAAGTGGAAATGGTTATATTTTCTATAACCTTTAATCCTTTCTACTTTTAGTGACTAATAACACATTCTTGCAAAAACAATTACCATGTGAACTCACAAAAAGATATATTGCCGTTTTACATTTGTTCACATCTTGTTCATCAGTGTCTCTCGCTCAGCTTAGCTATAACCAGAACTTTCTTCAAATATCTGCAGAGTTGGAAGTACCACCGACTTTTCATGCAAACTTTTTTTATGCAAGTAAACACATAAATGTCAGTTCAGTGCTATAAAGCATAAGGAATATGGTAAACAAGTCATTAGACAGTTCCTTTTAGCGAACACAGACAAGCAGGCAAAATGACATAATGGAAATTTTATGTGAACTGTATACTGAGTACACTGCAAAAAGTGAAATCTTAGTAAGATTAAATATCTTAAATTAAGAAAATTTATGCTTGCTTTTTTTTCTGACAAGATATTTTTTCTCACCAAGAGGTTCTTATGTTAGAATATTTTTCTTATTTTAAGTGTTTTTGTACTTAGTTATCTCAGTAAGATATAAAAGCTTGATACTAAGAAAATGTTACTTATTATGAGTAAATATATTCTAGAAACTAGAATATCAATATTTACAAAGCAAACTTCAAGTCTAGAACTTATTTTGTCTAAGTGCAATTTTCTTTTTTCAAGGACAAAAAAAAAATCACTTACTTAACAAAATCTCTTCACATAATTAAAGCAGACTATATCCAAAATGAAGCCTTTGTGTTATTGTCAATGAAAAAATTAAAAACATGAACTTATATACTTGTACAGTTGGCAGAGTGTACTGGAAATCATAATTTAATATTTAAACAGTTGACATGTAGCACTTGTAACAATTGCAGAGACAATACTAGTTTGTGTCCAGATAATTCCTGGCATGTTTTCAGCTGCTGTAGACCTTCCTTAATGTGATATCCCATGGTCAGATGGCTAAATCAAAAGATGCAAGATGTGGGACCTGATACTAATATGTCATGACATTTCTATTAACGTGTGTGACTTGAAATGGCTTGGTTTGGTTCAATGTCATGGTTAATATGTAAATTGTTGGTTTATATTTCAAATACTCACTCTGTAAGTTACTAATAGTTTGAACAATATTTTGTTTACCATGTTTGTCACCCCTTTTATGACACCATACAGGAAAGCAGCAAAAATGTCAGTGAAGTACCGTATTTTCCGGACTATAAGTCGCAGTTTTTTTCAGCATTTGGCCGGGGGTGCGACTTATATTCCGGAGCAACATATGTGTGGAAATTTACACGTTATTATATCACATCACATGTTATTTTCACACTAAACCGCAAGAGGGCGCTCTAGGCCTGTGTTATTCTACCTTCGGAGAGGTAGAAGAAGT
>CAEFZX010029633.1:0-25916 GCA_903066825.1 Alfaro cultratus
TTTTTTTAACACTGAAAAAGTAAGCACTAAATATACAACATTCAAATTTCAGAGACATTTTTTATTCAAATCCTGATGGCACATATTTACTTCCATACAAAGCACACAGCGGCCCTGACCTCAGCAGATGGACCTGCGTGATGGACGTTACGTTTGTTCTTTGTTTGAAGTGGAACTGTGATTTTAAAGAGGGTCATGGGAATAGGCAGTGTAAGAAGGAGAGCTGGAAAAATGTAATAAGATTGGATACACAGCATATTGCATTTGTTGTGTTTTGAAAACGGTCTAAATTTGAATTTCAAATCGAAGAAGGCAGACAAATTCTGTGCCAAACAACAAGAGTTTGACAGCTAGCAATAGGTCTGTCAAGAAATACTCCTGGCAGAAAAGAGTTTGTAGTGGGAGTCAGAGGGAAACTGATGTGTTAATCATGACAAAACAAAAGTGACATCATTTACTTCAGCCTCAGTATCCCTTCCTCTGAATATCAGAATAACCGGTGGCAGGGGAAGGAAAAACTCTGGATATGTGCTGAAAAACAAACAGACTTCACAGATTGTCTGTGGCTATTTCCTTCAAACGAACCTCGTTTGAGTTGAATACGCAAGGAAAATTACAACCTTCAAAGTGATAATTGATAGTTAAAACCAGCCAGCGGGTTCCTTCTCAGATAGATTTGAAGAGCAAATTATTATGAAACCAGTAAACAATCGGAGCTTTAATTTCTTCGATTTTCGAGTGTCGTCTCCTCTGCCATTAGCAGCTATCCTCCACATGCGAGGCACTGGAAACACCAACCACGCTGTAATGAAAAACAATCACAGGGCTGAAATAATGATATCTAATTATGTTTGGGGGAAAAAACCGGCAGCTTCATGAAAACAACGTCTGGTGAAGAGGCTAGAAAGGCACAAACTGAAATGGCTGAGGTACCAGAAACAAACTATACAGGCTACAAGCAGAGTTTGTTTTTTTAAATGCCATTTATGTCATTTTAGTCTTTAACCAAAACCAATTTAACTTTAACAAAGAAAACACAATCGTCCTTTGTTTATCTTTGTTATGAACAAAATGTCTGTTTAATGTTACAGTTAAACCAAAGAAAAGATCAAATCCAGATTTCAATCCCTCAGCCAATCAGTGTAAACACACAAGAAACATTTCCTAGATAAATACCTGGGAAATGTTCTTAATACCATTTAATATGAAAACATATTTTTTAAATTCTGCAATGGTATCTATAAGTAAAGTAGTTGTGTTTTCAGAAACACAACCAAGAATCAGGCTATAATTGATGCTTCTGTGGCAACAGAGTCAGATTTAGCTGCAGTACAATTGAGGTCCACATTTATTTGCATCAAACTCTTACATCAGCTCTATCACAAACATCAACTTTGAGTAATTTACCTGCTTATGTGACACTTTCCGGTCATTGTGGTCTGGACTGAGTTTTACGATAGTTTGGAATTGTTACTTCACGGTTCTCCTGGAGAACTGTTTGTTGAGTTGTTGAAAAAGGAGGGAAAATTAAAAAAAGAAGGTTCTGGGTTCAACTGAGTCCAGTTATTTGAGTTCGGCTAACTCAAGTGATACAGAAGGTGCCGGGATAGTTGAGCCCTCTTTTTTATTTTCCCTCCTTAACAGTTCTCAAGGCGAATCGTAAAGTTAAACATCCAACTATCGTAAAATTCAGGAGAGACAACAATGACTAGAAAGTGTTACCTTAACTAACTTGGTACTAACATTTCATCTTTAAAAGGACAATTAGTGCCAAAGCGGAAAAGACAGCAAATGGAAGGCAACACAAAACACACTTTAAAAATATTCATGTGAAGATTTGACAGCCTAACAAGAAAAAAAAAACAAGCTGGAGAATTCAGACACAACAAAAAGTGATTTCCTGCTGTTTAAAATTCTGTGCGTCAGTAAAATGTCCTTTAAGAGAATCAGAAAAAGAACAAAAACAACTGACTCATATCTTTAAAACAGAGCCTGCCAAGAATTGCCAGGCAGCTTCTTAGTGAAAATACATAAAACCCTCCTGAATTGCACAGTCACAATCCGTGCGATAAGGTATTAGCACAGAAATATGACTAATAAATCCTTAATGCTTCCATTTCTTTCTTTTTTTAATACTCTGAGAAAAGGCCAGAGAGTTTTAAAGAAAACTTTTGCAGCGTTGCGCCTTTAGTAGCTGCTGCCATCACACTCACAGGGGGGCCAGTCTGTGACTTCGCTGCAGCACTCACTGATAGTAATGCATGAAGCCATTACGCTGTAAATCAACACCACAGTACTTGTGTGAATTCCACAAGATAACAAGGGAAGACCCCATAATGCATCAGCGTCACACCAACATATGGCGCTGCCCGCTAATATAATTCACATAACTCATCAACGCCGTCTGGACCGAAGAGTCGTATTTGTGCTGTGACTGTTGGAGAGTTATTTGCTCTCAGGTTTTTAACGAGGCCAAACTCAGAACACAAAGATTTCCTCCACTTTCTAAAGCAAATCAATTTGGAGGTCAGGATGTGCAGTTAGGGCAGTTTGTGTTGGAGAAATCTGAAATCAAAAAGCTAAAAAGGATTAATGCAACGGGACTTTAGGTTCGCTCGTTTTGGTGAAACGGACACACTGTACTTTGAGGATGGGATGAAATCGTTTGGAGCTTAACATCAGAACGATGACCTGAAGCAGAAAAACTAGCCAGATGGTAATGGTGCCAGATGGAGTTTTAATTCAAACTCCATATTTATACTCATAGTTTATGTAAACAAACACCCAAAAAAAGTCTTTTGAGGTGTCTATTCAATTAGCAGAAAAGAATCAAAATTTGTGGAGTCTGAAACGTCAGTCAGTAAAACAAGAGCATCTCTGTGCTTCACCAGATTAAAAGCCTAAGACAGGAATCAGAGAGGAGAGATAAAGATGACACCCAGTTGAGACAATTCCCAGGTCTTCACAGCTTTCCAATGTAATCCAATCAATGTCAACACATGAAGACTGGATACGACGACAATTCTAAAATCTAAAACGTCAAAGAAATCAGTGAACTGAACCAACTTCTAACCCTTGTTCGGATCTCAAGCCGCATTAAAACTTCAGGAAAAACGAGATGCGCGTGTTAAGATCAGAAGAGTCGACCATAAAGCCAAAGAAAGCATGTCGGCGTCTTGAGAGGATCTGCCATTTTACAGTGGATGGGAGAAACAACTCTGGGATTGATTCTGAAAAACTCAACGGTACAATTGAACCTCCCGGCAGACACTCAGATTTTGCGACGAACCCCTAGAAAAAGCTTAAGTGTTGAAAGACAGACGAAAATACCAGTTAGGTCAAAGATAAAGACAAAAATACAACCCTGGAGCAGCTGGTTATTTCTTTGACAGCAGCTATTGGAAGTTAAGGGTTCACTGGACTGTAGCTGAGCTCTCAAGATATTGGTTCAGCAAAATCACATTATTCCCACAGCTTAGCTTTGCTAGTTTTAGAGTAAAGAAGGCCCCTTTGACAGCTTGCGTACAATGAATGACAAAAACAAAAACACACAGAGCTATGTAACAAATATAGAACACACTGGTGGCACAACGATGATACAGAGATTGAAACACCAGCTGGGATTGTCCTTGTGTGGGTCTGTTTTCCTCCCACACAGCAGAGTGGGTTTAGATCAGACTCTAAAGACATCCTAACATTGCTAGATACAGGCACTGAGAAGCAAAGATTTGCTCTTTGTTTTAATGGATTTGAAGAAACAGAAAAGAAAATGGAAACCACTGCAGCTCAGCTGTGAGAAAATTGTGCGGCTGAAAGTCGGACCACGCAGTTAAAGTCTCAGTACTGGCAGAGCGGGAAGAAACAGATTTATCAAAGTTCTAATCAGTAATACTGATGGTATCTTAACTGGAAAAAAGTTTCATAGCTCTGAACTTGTTAGAAAAATATAGAAATCTTTGGAGTGGTGGAAGCTAATAGCTAGTCAGATGTCCACCGCTCTTGTCCTTTACCTTAAAGGGTGTTTTCACATCTGATTGGGGATCGAAATTGCAACACTTGTTACATTTTCAGGTGGTCCAGTTGGTTTTCATGCTGACTGTCAATCAAACCAGTTTGAAAAACCTGCTGTTGCCCTCCTCACCTGTGGTGGCGCTGCAGCAAAAACCACTGAAGGAAACGACACACAAACTTTTGAAGAAGAGCGCAACTTCTTTTTTCAGAAAATGTAAAACAAAATGGACTGGCGTCAGATTTTATCCGTTGTAGGATTTATCTTTCGTTGTTCGTCTACGACCCATTCCTCCCGCTAGCTCCACACTAGCACATTTGTTTTGGTTGTATTTTCCCATAATGCCCTGCACTATAGCCAGTATAATGTAGATGGTATTTGTGCCATAAGTATGTCAGATGGCTGGATAAAAGAAACTTCTGTTCTCTCTTTAGCTTTTTCTGTTGCTATCGTTGATTTATTTTGCTGCAGCTGGAGCATAAATTAGGGGCATAATCAAGAATGAAAGACTCCAACCTCCTCCAGGAGAAGCTGTGTTGGATTTAGACTTAGACTGGCACACATTCTTAAATTAGTTTCCCCCCGTCTCCTCCATGCCTCTATAAAATCAAGATTTAAGATATTAAACAACCTTATTTTTTGAGATTTCTTTCTAATTGAGTTTGATTCATTAGGGATTTCACCCACTCTGGAAAATATGCCAACCACATGACTGCACTTGTGAATGTGTGTGCGTGTAAGTGTGAATGTGTGTGTGTGTGTGTGAGCTTCACATGGGTGACATAAGCGTAATTTCAGTTCGTAATGCAAATGCGCCACGACACGAACCCGACCGAGGGAGATGAGAAGTAGGAGATAGATTATAGGAGCTGGTATGCTCTGGTGTCATAAACTTTTTCATCAAACGAACAATCAAGTGCCACCTCAGTTTATCTCTCTCTCTCTCACACACACACACACACGCTCAGTCAGTCATTAGTTTTATTGCTTGAGCAGTTGAGGTTTAGGACCTGAACCTTCCTCAATATCCATGTAAATCTGCATAAGCCCACGGTAATGAAAGAACAACATGAATATGACGCTCTGAGGAGGCCAGTAATGGGATGAGACACACAGGAGACGGGGAATAAATCAGCTGTAGGTATTTCAAAGATAATGTCTGCAATTGACTGCATGAGTGTGTGTGTGTGTGTGTGTGTGTGTGTGTGTGTGTGTGTGTGTGTGTGTGTGTGTGTGTGTGTGTGTGAGAGGAACTTCCCTGTTGCCAGGGGTGAAGAGTAGCTACTAACAATTTCTCGCATTACTGTAATTAAGTTCAATTTGTTCTTTAAGTTGTTTGAGTTTGTTTTTGAGTGAAGTATTTTAATTAGTTAAATTTGAAGTCATATCCATTGATGAGTAAAGATAATTTAATTTGGTTAAGATCCCGCGACTTTCTTCTTCTTGTAAAAAAGTAATTTTAGTGAGGTACTTTTACTTTTATTTGAGTAACATTTTACATTGGTAACTTTACTTGGATTTAAGTCAAATTATATTTTTTATCTTTTACCTAAATAAAAGTAAAATATACTTTACAAGGACCTAAATCCAGTTGGGAGTCGATCTTCATTTATTTGTTAGCATTAGGCTTGTGACCCTGTGTGCCCGTTTATGAGTTGTTGTTTTTTTGAGTGATTTTGGGAATTGACCGTCTGATGGGACAACCACGATGTTATGATGTCAAACATGTTTCCATCTCCCCTGTAAAGCATTGACTCTTTAATAAGAAAAGTACAAGCTACCTCACACTAGTGTAAAAACTTTGAAATTGAGGAAGTTATTAAAAAACAAAACCCAAAAAAAAACAAACCATGGAAACATGGCTACTGATGTTCAAGACTAGGGTCAGGGCTTGATTTGGGCTCTTCATAATTAATTTAATAAGTATCCTCATTAGTAAAAATTTTTATATTTTCAAATCTTGGACTCAATCTTTTTCAAGAGAATGTTTATTAAAGTTTTAACAAAACAAAAACGGTTCACCAGCTCTGTGGAGAGTTGAGTGGAGTAAACAGGTGGGAGGTTGGGATAAGGTGTGTTTATTCTTTTATGCAAAATAGGTATTAGTGTTAGCTTTAGCCAGAAGGTTGGGAAACATCTTAATGAGCGTGGTTTAAGGTGTATTAACATCACAACAAACACAAAAAACCCAGCCACATGAGCAGCCATCTTTGTGTTTTCCTGTCATCTTTTGGTCCGTGGAGATTTTTTCCTTCCATTTTTTCATCTCAGATCCTGGGAGACTCGTCAGCAGTCAGACACTTTTATTTGTCAGGCCAACTAAAATGAAAACACACTCGTTACATTTTTTTAAAATCATAGAACTTTATTGTTTATTTTATAAAGCCACATTTCATCAAAAGCAACAAAAAGCTCCAGAGCAAATGTGTCGTAAAAGAAAATCATGTCTGAGTAAAGCTGTTACACTAATTTTCAAGAATAAAATCTCTATTGAATATCTCAAAAGTAAAGATATAACCCTGATGTGTTATAATAGGTATTTACACAACTTTCATTATTTTTTTAAAAAATTAATTAAGAAAATCTTCAGTGTAATTTAGTGTTTGCAGAGCTCTAACATGACCTTTGTTTGATTTAGTTCAACATTTTATTCAATTGTGTTTTGGCACAGCAGTCAATCTACTCTGGGTGCTATTAGCATTTTTCCCTTGTGTGGTAAAAGTTTATTCCCTAGTTGCTCAAATATCTTAGTAGCTTGTCACTAAGGGTGTTCCATACCAAATGTATTTTTTTTATTTTCTCATGTTATTCTGTTTGTGCTTTGCTTTAGATTTTTAGTGAGTTCTTTTTGTTCTCTGCTCTTTAGTTTCCTCTGTGTTTAATAGCCACCAACTCGCCTCTCAGGTTCCTCACCAGCTGATCTGCATTTTCCTGATTAGACACACCTGCTTCTAATATCTCTCAAACTCTCCCACCTGGTGGGATTCATCTGATCTCCAGTGCCTGAAGCACAGGGAAACCAGCTTGGTACATTAGACTGGTAAAGCTGTTCCTGCAAGTCTTCCTTCAACTAATATTCACTTGAAATGCATTTACTGAATTTGGGTTATCATCACTACAAACTATGACCGTGGTATCCTTAAAAAAAAAAAGTTATTTCTGTCTAAGGCCCTGTTTACATGACAAAATGGAAAAGTTTCATTGTGTTTGTACTGAACATTTACATGACAACAGCAAATATTTTCTCTGGCAACAGCACAGTTAGTGAATGGGTTCCAGAGTGCAGCGGTTCTGAAACGTACCGCTGTCCGTTGCCTTGCAAACAGAATAAGTGGATCATTTCTGTCAGGGAATCCCTGGCTCATGAGTAGTATGACGCAAAACATAACGGCTTCCTACAATCCATAGAAGAAGAAACTAGCGACGACGACAGATCCCAGAGTGTCGTTTGTGCTTTTGACTTGTCTTATAAGTCTAACTGCAGCTCATTTTCTACCAATAATCTATTAAATGAAGTTTGTGCTGCAGAAAAAAAGATCCCAGTAAAATGATCAAAATACTAATAATTTATTTAGTAGAGTTTGCCAGAATTTACTTGAAAGTAATACTTTCCATTTTTAATGGTTAAAAAAATAAAACAAACCCCACCTTAGGGTTCCTAGAAAGGATTTTATTTAAGAGTTAACGTCTCACTGACAGGAGGACTAAGGAATCATTGAAGAAATAAAAGGATCACAACACGGTTTTGTACAATTTTAAATAGATGCAAAATCAATTTCAATTTCCAAAGGTTTTTATTAGTTCTTTGCATAGGACGTCTGTTACAGGCAATTTGTAACGAGCTTTCAATTTCACATTACTACAATGTGTTATTTCATTAATACAGCAAAGAAAAAAAGGAAAAATCAAAACGAAAATAAAATCCAAAAAAGTAGTTATTTCATGTCTCTTCAACTGTTTGATTATTTAACTACTCTCAATAATTCAACAGGATACCTCCTCCTCGTGCTTTTTTCCAGATTCCACTTCCACATATATTCTTTGACTAACACACCCACCATCTTTATAACATTTATTTCTGTTATTTCATATTTTTTGTATATCAGAATATTTCTCGTTTTCCAAATTGCCTCTTTAACACAATTAATTATAATCTACCAAATAAGTTCATTTCTTTCGCATTCATCTTTTAAACACCCATAGAATATCTTTTTATAAGTTAAATCCTCCTTGCACAAACTGCTCAACCAAGTTACCTTGGTTAAAACGTTTTGTGTAAAAGGTCCAAAACAGATGTTTGCTAGTCTCCTCATCTCCACATGTAGGTCTCAGGTATCAGGGCTTCTTGTACAGTTTCTCCTGTACATGAAGGCCCTCCTGGGTGGACATTGGTTAGTGATTTGCCAGGCCAAGTCTCCATGAGTGTTTGACAAATTTTATTATTAACATTTTTCCATGTTTTTTTGACCTCATCCTCATTCAGTTTGTCAATCGGTGTCAGTCTATCCGGTGGGGATGACTTGTTGAGTAAATCATTTTAATTTGCGACTGTCACTGGGTGTGTATGTGGGGAGCCAGGCGCGTTTCTGCTTTAGATTTTACACATCATGGTGCACAATGACGATACTCTGTGCCATGTCAGTGTTTTTACGCTGCAATCACATTTTGGTTTGCCTGCCCGCTCCCTCTGTCAGGACCCAGAGGGGCCATACTGGAAGAGCAGATGTGCAGGAAATGCAGGCACTCTCATAATTACCTGAAGAAAATTTACACTCCATAAAAATCAATTTGCTTCTCCAACAAATCAGCTTGTAAAGCAAGTCAGACCAACACACTTAGGCTCATGGTATTGTTGTATCTCAAAAGATGTAATCCGTGGGGAAGATGTATTATGTTTAAAGCCACTGAATATTTTACTTTTCCTGCAATCTTGCAGATAGAAGTTTGCAGCAGATTATGAATCTGGTTATGGGATTTCAACAAATCTCAGAATTTGAAAGCAGCCGTCCGATCGTAAGTTACAACCCTGTATTAGAAATAAAAGCAGAAAATATCTGCCAGAAACACTCAGTTTTGTAGAAAAGCTAAAAAAAAATTATAAGTTGGTCTAAAAATTTCTAGAAAAAAAACATGGATATTTGAAAACTTGGACATTTGCTAGAAAGACGCATTCAGATTTTAAGATCTGAGAAGTTTCAGGGTTTTTTGCCTAGAAATTTTCACAGTATGAAAACTTTAATTTGCTAGGAAAAAAACCTCAAAGTTTGTAGAAAAAACTTGGAAATTTATAGTTTCAAGAGTTGACAAATTTTCGACTTGGAAATTTCAACGTTTTTTTGGTTTTAAGAAGTTACTTTTCTTTTCTTTTCTAGCAAATTTTGAACTTTTCAAACTGAGAAATTTGGACACATAATCAAACTGATGCAGATAGCAAACTCTCATCCACATAGCAGTTTGATTCATTTAACGTTTTGCTGAAAATTCACTTGATAATTGGATGGAAACAGAAAAAGTAGATCATGTGTCTTAAACTGTTTGCTTTATATTTATAAATCTTACAGTTTCCAGGAAGTAGGTTCTTGGTAAGGCTGTGGTCAGTCCGGTTCTAAAGGATTCACAACACTTTGCAGTAGTGGAAAATGAGGCTCATTCGTTTCCTGGATCCCACCAACATTCATAGATTGTGTACACAACAAGAATAAACACTGCAAATAATAGTAATTTAAATGAATAACTGTTCCATTCCTTTCAGGCATTAAAGTAAATGACGGAGGAAAAACCCCCCAACAAAACCAAGAAAAAGACCAATAAGGCCATGCCAAAGGTGTCGGCTGTCAGTAGAAATATGGATGTCGATGACTATGGAGGCACGTCTGGCAATAACATGGCACTGCATAGACACTGATGGCGAACTGGGCATTGTGTCGATTGGAGTTGAGCATTAGCCTTTGAGTCACACCTGAGAATCTGTCCTGGACTCCATGCAGACTCAACGGAGGAGAGGAAGGGATCACACATAAGGTGAACTGCCTGATGATAGATGCTGCATCCAATATGAATGCATGTGCTGAGGTCTTAAAGATCAGGCTCTCGGTCTGCATTGCTCATGGACTGAATTGACTAATTGACCGGGTCCCTGCCCTCTGTGACATGCGTACAAACGCTAAACGAATAGTGGCTTATTTCCACTGTAGCACCACAGAGAAGGGAAGGCTTGAAGGCATCCAGATACAGATGGGAAGAAGGTCACAAAACCTTGTAAGTGATGTGGACACACACTGGAACAGCACATACCTTGTGTCGGAATATGTTTGTGCAGCCCTCACAACACCTGGAATTGAAGTAACCACACTGAGTGCTTACCTGTGTTTTTCCCTTCAGAACTCTCAGAAGAGAAAAGGGCATCAATCTCCAAGGTTTTACCCTTGGTGAACATGTTGCACCATTCAGTTCTCGCAAAGTCTGCAAATATCAGCAATGATGAAGCAAGACTTCTGTCTGACAATCTCTTGAGATGTAGCTTCAATGCCACAGCAGATGCCATTGTTGAAGTGGAGCGGTTCTTTACTGAAATCAACTTAAGGAGACATGAGGATCCATTGGAGTACTGGAATATCCATGTGCATTCCCATTTGTACCATCTGACACTGAGGTTTCTATGTTCACCAGCATCATCAGTGTCTTGTGAAAGAGTCTTATCCAAAGCCTGGGAAGGACGTCAGCAGAGAAAGAAACTGCATCAGCCCAGAAACAGTGAAAAAATGTCCTGTTTTAGAAATATGGATGTCGATGACTTCTGCAGGACAATGTCCCTGCACCAGTGCATGTGACTCGGTAACCCCAGCCAGTGCGTCCACAGCGGCGTACAAGTCGGAACGAGTCTCGCTGGTCGTCCATGTTGTCAAAGTCGTCCCACCCGATTTCCACAATCGTTTGTTGTTTGATCAGTAAAGACATCAGTCTCACAAGGCAGAAACAGACTGAAAGCTGTTGGAGAGTGAAATTCTCAGCATAGCCAACTATAAAAAATCAGAATCAGAAGTCCCAGAAAAAGAACATTTAGACGGGTTGTAGCTTTTTAGGAAGCAGGTCAACTACTGTGTTTAATTGTGAGGCTGTGTTGAGGAATATTCATATCTTTTAGAGCAATCTGTATAAATCAGAGATGTTTTTGTTTTGCTCGTGTCAGAACATTCCAGACACTCAGGAGAAATTTGATCTATAAGTGTTTGTCATTTGTGCAGCTCCAAGAACAGTCATATTGTAACATTGTCACATCGTCTTTGTGGAAACATTGGTATTAAAGTCTTTTATAAGATGTTTAATGTGTTGCTGTGCATCATGTCTTTGTACTTTTTTATGTATGTGGACCATAAAGCAATCAATATCACAAGGCTCTTCTTATGCTCCTCCAGATCATTTTTAACTATAACCCATTCTGAAATAAATAAATATATATATATATATATATATATACTTTTTCTTTTTATGTAACTTTTGCAATTGCAGGTCTGATCTGCCTCGGTGGAAATACTTATCCTGATTGGCGCCTGATGAGCTCCAGCTGGGACCAATCCTGCCAGTAACCAATCAGGACCTGCGTACAGCTCGGACAACGCAACACTAGTTGCACCTAGATCACTCTAAAGGGATATTAATAATGCTATGCCTGAATGTTGCGTGTTGCAGATCATTTTAAATAAATCTAATACGACTGAGATTCTCCATGATGTGCATCCAGGAATCAATGAGAATAAACTGAACTGGATTCGGACAGCTTCTAGCAGGAACTCACTTTCAAATAAGTGAAAATTTTGGGAAAACTCCTCAACTCAGCTTCACTCTTTTCATGTACAAGTTCATGAAAAGTACAGATCATGGCTTTCTTGTAATTCAAAGTAAACATAAAAACTGTGTCCACTGATGGCTGCGAGTCTGCTCTTTCAGCTGAATTTTATTTATTAACCTTCTAATTAGAAGAGGAAAAGCCGACCTGCAGAGCGGCTGATGTTCTAATTGCAGAGTGAGTTTGGTCTAACAGAGACGAGGAGAAAAGGGAAACAAAGCTAGAGGAGAAGGTGCCAGTTTAATTAAACGTGTCGGCTGAAAGGTTCCACCGTTGTCGGGCCGAGCCATTGTGCCACCAGCTAATGTTCTCTGACAAAAGGAGCCGAGCTTGACGACTTCTGGTAAACACGTCGGATATGTTCAGACATTCAAATTAAAGGACGTTTTCACTTCCGCTTGGCCAGAGGACAGACATCTGCCAGCTGGCTGTAAACGGCCTTTCATGAGCCGGCTTGAACAGAGAGAGCCGATAAAAAAACACAGCGTTTTCCTCAGGTGACACCGCACTAATAGTCCTCACATTCTGAATAATAATAAACGACCTTGTTCTGCTCAATAGGCCTAGAAATATTCAGCAGTTAAGGTACAAACTGTCTCTTTGCTTAGTTTTCGTCCTTTTTGCTTATTGAGCAAAGATGAATTCAATGAACTGATGGTAAGGAGCAGAACACAGAAAGTAAGTGAAGGTTTTATCTCTTTGGTGCAGAACTCAAATTAAACCAAGGTTGCCAAATCGGCGAAGGAAATGAGTCGCATTTGGGAGCTTTTATTTCAGATGAGCTTAAACACAACAGATCATGACAATCTGATTGCCAAACCCAAATGAAAACACATCAGATGCAACAGGCACACAGCTGAAAACAAAAAAAACGAGTTATCTCATCAATTATTATTTTTTTTTGTTGTTGTTGTCCACATCCATTTAGATTCAACTTTTAAGCTAAGTCTAATATTTTTAAACTGAGCTCCAATGTGGAGGCCTGGGTGATTTACCTGTCAATTACATGCAAATCAGATGTCATATATGGATTGTTTTGAGAGTGTTTTTGTTGTTAGCCTTCTCATCACAATCTCCACCATGGTGCTTTAGCAGTAGCATAGCTAATGTTTATGATTAGCGTAATTGAGTTAGCATAGCTAACCTTTTTGCTAGGTTAGTTATGTTTTAGCTAGGTTAGTTACGCTAACCTAACTAAAACAATTTTTTAGCTAGATGAGCATAACTAACCTAGCTAAAACTAGTCTTTTAGCTAAAAGACTAGCTAAAACTAGTCTTTTAGCTAGGTTAGTTAGGCTAGCCTAGCTAATGATCTCAGCTAATCAGAGCTCAGATCATTGAAACTTTGGCACCTTCTAGGGACTTCCTGTTTCACTCACTATTTCCTGACACATTGCTTTGTAAACCTTTTAATCGACACCAACACTTTGATTCAGCCTTTAAGCTCAGTCTAATATTTTTAACTTGAGCTTCATCACCTGCAAATCACATGTAACAGGACTTGTTTTTTCTCTGCTGTTTTTATTGTATTTCTTAGTTTTTAGTAATGATATTCTATTATTGTTGTTTTTGTATGATGTGTTTGTTGCATGGGACTATTAGCATTAATTAGCATCTCGCTAAATATGGTGTCTAAATCTGACATAATCCCATTCAAATAAAGTAAAATCGGCATACGCTCTCAGATGGGTGGATGGAACCATGGCCCTTTAAAACAGGTGTAGATTTATACTTTGGTAGCAAAGCAGATCTGTCATATACTTTTAAAGCCAACCAAGGTCACAGTGTTGTTGAGGCGAAGCAATATTTCTTCATTTTTCAGCTTGAAAGTCGTGTGAAGCCAAATATCATTTGAAATTCTGTCCTAATCAGATGGCAGCAGATAAAAAATGCGATGTGCCCCAAGCAGCCAGATTCCTGGGAGCCACTTTTTCGTATAATGAATAGAATCTAGTTTATTAAGCTGATTCCTGTTTTTAGTGCAATAATGAAAACAGAAATAAACCTAAAAAAAACCCAACAAAAAAAACATATAAATGTAAAATATAAATGTACTCTTCACAGATCAGCAAGTTTAAACTTTGTTCTTTTTTATTGAAGAACAAAAAGAAACATAATAATAAAAGTCCCTCCGGGTCCATTAACTTAGGCTAATTAGAACATATAGTGAATGTTGTGAAAAGCAATTAACATACAGCGCCTCAGGCTCCGAATCTGTGGGTACACTCTTGTAAGAGGAAATGTCCATGGTGAGGTTAGAGAGCCTTTTGGCATTTTTATTATTTACTGTTTCTTTTTTAATAATGTGTGTTGAGAATCAAACGGACTGGACCTGTTCAGCTGCTGCACTAAAGTCCAAATGAAAACAGTCAGAGTGTAATTATGGTTTTTCATCAAACATGCTTTCACTACCTGTGTTTCCATCAATCTTATAGCCGCTCACAATGGAGACACGCCTATTTTGAAAAAAAATTTGGCATTACAATGAGTTTTTTTTTTCCAGCTGTACTGAAATGAGTGTATTTCACAAAACTGCTGCAATGGAAACACTTCATTTGCATCACACGAGTCAAGGGATCAACAACTGGCTGTTACTACTGGCAGAAACCACAAAGAAGACGACAGGAAGTAGGGGGAGGAGGATGTTTCAATGATTTATAATGTGAACAAAGTTATTCACGTGTGATTTTTTTTAGTTTCTTTTTTAATAGAAACACCACAATTACAAAATAGTATTTTTCCAACTTTAGCGGAACATCAACAAAGTTTTGAAGCATGATTGAGGCACAGAGCTCTACATGAACAAGCCATGTCGAAGGCTTCAAAAAGGAAAAACCTTAAAAGTCTTGAAACAAAGTTAACAGGTCAAGGATGATGGGCGGAGTAACGGGCAGAGAAAAGAAAGAATCCAGTAAAGATTCTTTCACACAGCTTAAATACTGTGGTAGGAGTGGAAAATGTCCAAGGAAATAAGATGAGCTAATCAGAGGTGATGTGGAACAGCTGTGGCAGAAGGAAAGCAGGGATACTGACAGAGGGGCCTATTGTTCACACATAGCCGGCTTGTTATAAAAACAAGTATCTTCACCACATCGTTTCAGTTTTAGACAAGTTTTCATCCACATGAACCAGGACAAATGCGCCTGAGCATTGCTTTAAATATGCCAAACCCATAGGGGGCAGCGTAGCGCACAGCTAAAACCAGAGTCAGCCAATCAAATTGCTTCAAAACAACCATAACTTGCTGTTAGGAATTAAAGATGGCGCCAGTAGGTTCATTTGTGTGGACGGATATGTAGGTTGAATTTTTTTTAAATGCTGCATCAGATTGTAAAGTTGATAAAACACAAGACGATGTCGATTGGGATTTGTGTCAAAGCAAGTATGTGGATATATTGGTGCATTATTTGTTGTAGGCTGTCATGTGCAGGAATCTCCAATTTTCCAAATGGAAAATTGGAGAAATTGGAGAAAATTGGAAATTCAAAAATTTGTGTTTTTGAACACAAAAACACAAATTTGGAGTTTTCTCAGACCTCTTCTTTGGTCTGAGTTTTTATAAACAATCATCTTTAATAATACTGAACAGAGTACGTGAAAGGCCAAAATGTATTTGTTTCCCCAGATATCTGGCTTCCTGTGGACAAGGCCTCAAGCTCAAATAATCTACAACCCAAAAGGGAAAAAGCCCGACAAGGAATAAATTAAAATGCACGAAGAACAGAACACAAGAATGAAGCAACACAGCAAAACATTAGTAAAACGGTTGCATCATCGTACCTCTTGAAGACTGGAGTTGTAGATTCCTGGTTTGGAACTTGCTCAGGTTTTTGAAGGCGTTTCGGCATGTTTGAACCTGCGTTTGGGTTTGCTCCAGACTGGTCAGGTGAGTGTGAACATCATGGAGTCGTCTGGACCCTTAAGATGGTAACGGAAAAATAATGTACAACCTTCTGTTTTATCACAAAGACTAGAGAATACGGCTAACACCGGGACATATCCTTTCTTTTCCTTGTCCCATTCATCAATCTTTTAACTTTTTTTGTTTGTTCAAGATGAATCATTCCCAGAAAACACTTGGGGGGATCTAAATTAGAACGTAGGCCAATATGCTGAGCGTTTACACAGGAAATTAGGGAAATGAAGCAAGGATTCCTAAACTCTCCGGCACATCCCCGTCCTCCAGCTGTTTCCAGACAGCCAGCTCTCCTTTCATGCCTCGGATCCCTTGTCTTTGCATAATTCTTTTGTTTTGGAGAAAAGTAGGCTAATCTCCTGACTCTGCCAGCGTTTGGCTAGCAACTGCACAGTTCTCAGCCAAGGACACTTTACCCTGTGTTTGAATGTCTGCCTGTCGTCCTTTTCTTCTGTTTGGACATGTTGCTTCCTAAAACACTGAATATGAATCTGTTGTGTCTCTTACATCTTCCTAAAACAAAACGACTTAGTTGCTTAAATTTTTACTTCAAGCCCTGTTTTATCACAATCATTTGGAGTCACACTGTTTGAATTTATAACTAGATGCATTTGAGGCGTTAATTTCTAAATACAATGATGATTGAGGATTTGATTTGTGATCCAAAATGAGGCGACTTGATCTGGCTTTCCAAGGTCGGGTGTTGGTAACATTGAAAATTATAGAAGCTTGCAAGCAGCAGGTAACCTATATTAGATGGTTTAATTGTTATTATTTGACTTTCATGAATAACAAATCACCACACTGTGATTGTTAAAGCGCCAGCTTTAATTAGCCTGTGTGTACTCGGTAGAGCGGAGCTGTTCTCTTCAGATGCCCCTGATCTCAGATTACTGACAGTAGAACAGTCAGGACACAACAAATGGAAAAATAACAGGGTTATAAAGTATCTATACCACTTCAACTTTTTCCCATCTTCTCACCACAGACTTGAATACATTATAAGAAACATTTTATTTGATAGACACGAGTTGGTAAAAGCCAGGCTTTTGTCCTACGCTTCACTTCGTTCTCCACTATTGGGAAATGATTGCTTCCTGGAGGCGTGGACTCTGTTGAAGTTTTAAATATTACCCAATTGCTAATGTTTGGCCGCGATATAGTTTGATGCTTTGACGCTTACTGGAAATTGTTTGTGCTGTAAACAACCATCTTCTACTATAAAGAGAGAAGTGCTGAGCTGAACAAGATGGCTGTTAACGTTAATTCAATATTTGGAGGCCTGGCCAGCACTATTGATGGGCCATGATTGGCTCCAACAGCTAAGACTAACTCCCACAAAGTGAGAGGCGACTGCTGCTTTTGTTTCCCTTTTTCTGCTCAGCTCTCACTCTCAGTGACTCCGCCCTGCTCAGAACTTTTTGATTGGCAGACTGGCGGCTTGCCTTCTCAAAAACAGGGCAAACACTAACCAGTTTAGACATAGTTTGGCTACACAGTTTGGTTTTGTTTCTGTTATGGATCCGTTCGGTAGATTTGCTGGCAGTTCTTTAGTTTTTATTAAATAAAAATCAAAAGTTGGATTAAAATACTACACAAAATTAACAAAGCCTGGTTTTGTAACAAATGTTAGCGATTGGGTAAAATCAGATCCAATTGTTTCAAACCTCAACAGAGTCCACGCCTCCAGGAAGCAATCGTTGCTCTATAGCCGAGGGTCCAGAACGTCTTAACGAAGCAAAGCGTAGAATATGGGTTGGTGAGCCGTCCAAACACATAACTCTTTAAGTCGCCTCAAATTCATTTACTTAAGGAACTAATTTAAAGAATAAAACTACTTTTAAAGTAGGAGATACCAAGCAAAACAATATCCCACAATTGTGGGTTATTTTTTAGTTGGTCTATTACATAAAATTAAAATCAAACAATGAATGTGGTTGAAATCTATAATGTTACAAAAAAATGTATAATTTTGTAACTCACTGACTGAAGTTGGGTTTCCCATTTACATCATAAGCCTGGTCCTCAGAGACCCACTTAGACCACATAGACATATATGATAGTGTCTTTATTTCTTTCTACTAAGCAGCTACAAAGATTGTAAATGACATCATCCAGTCCTGGTGAACATGTGGCTCATTATCAATCTCTTTGAAACAACCTTTGTTTTCTCAAGAGAATCACTGCAAAAAGTCAAAACAAAGGTTTGTTCTTCAGACAACAGTTGTGTCTACAGGTTGTCCATCCTTCAAGTGCAGTTATTCAGTTTGTATTTCTCTGCAGAGGTAATCACAGTGACATTTAGAAAGAAGAGCGTTCACCCGTATCGGTAAATCCCTGAATTATTTTTTTTTTTTTTACTTGAGCTGGTTCATTTTAACTGTTCCAAACACTTAATCAGCCATCTTTCTTGATTTTGTTTTTCTTCTTACCTGACACAAAATCATATTTTGTTGAGCTTGTATTGTTTTCAGGCTCACAAAAAGTAGAAATCCTGAAAGGGAAGTGATTTTCTTCATTTTAATCTTGTCAATCTTGAGTTCTGAGACATTTTCCTTTTCTTGTGACTTTAACAGTTTCTGATTTGTTTCTGAAATACTTTTGTGATTTCTAAAAGAAGCAAAACTGTTTTTTCACCAAGTTGGGAAAGCTCCATATCTTTTGCCTGTTCATGTCTCCATTTCCTCTCTTTCTACTTCAATTTATTGTCTGTAAACAAACCATTTTGTACTTATGCACCCAAACCATTCAATGTGAGTTTAAACTTTGTTGTTTAACTGTATATTATTACTAAAATGCTTTGTATTACAAAGGTTCTGTTTGGGTCACTTTTTGGCCGTATAGAAATTGGGGTACTTCTTAAAACTGCAATGGAAACACTTTTTCGCATCACAGGAGTCACATGATCAACAACCAGATGTTGAATCTGGCGCAAACCATGAAGAAGAAGAATATAACAGGAAGTAGTTGGAGAACTGTGGTGACATGTTTTTTTTTTTGTTTTTTTTACGACTTATCGCGTAAATAAATCTATTCACGTGTGATTTTAATTGCGTTATTTATTTAATGGAAACAACACATTTGCGAAATTGTGTTTTTTCAACAGTACCTGAGTTTTGACAATGTTTTGTCCGCATTTGTAACTGAAACGCAGTTTGTGAATGTAATATAGGTTAAAAAAAATTCCAGATGACACAAATCGGGTTGAATAAAATGGAGATTTGGTAGTATAATTCAAAATTATACAATTTAATCTTTTCTTTGCACCACCCTAATCACAAAGCGCTGTAACGGTGTATTCTTTAAAAAAAGCAGAACATGCTCTGTCCTACATGACAGTAAAGCCTTTTACATGGCTGGAAACTCTGTGTAGTTGAACCCATGGAGACCAGGTGCATGTTTCCTCTCTTCTTTGGCCCAGATAAAAAGCAGTAACAACCCTCCCATACAGCTGATGAAACTTTTCAATCAACAAGCCGCGCAACGATACCCGCGCACTGTTCATGCCAAGGGTTGCGAAATTGCCACTCAGCAGTCATGGGTTTAAATTTCCCTCTACAATTTAGCGCTTTCATTAAAAATGCTTGTGTTCTCAGCAAGGCGCCTTGGCTCCGTGAACTCCCAACACATCCATACGGGAAGCACTTCCCGGGAATGGAATGGAAGACAATGAGCTGAAACAAGGTGAGCTTTTTCATTAGTGCATCATCTGCTGGCTGTGCTCAGCAATCAGAGGGAGAAGTTCATCGGCGGGACAGAAGGTCCCAGGTACTGGCAGTGCCACCGGTTTACAACGCTTCGGACGAAAGATTAAACGCCGCCTCGCCTTCGCAATTTGAAGTGGAATTTACTGCCGCACTCATCAAAGTGGAATGACTTAAACTCGGTGTCCTAATACCTGGGATTGTATTTACCATTATCTGGCCCACTGGTTTTCCCGAGCCATAGAAAAAGACATATGCCTCATGTCAGCTGGTGGCATGGACTCATTATTAAAAGCCTATGGATTTATGGTCAGTTTATGACCAAGTCAATACGGCCGTAAAGGAGCTCAAAGCAATTCTCTCAACCGAGCTGAATCCTTGATTCTGTTGGATATAATCCCGCCGTTTCAGGATTTATTTGCCAATAAAATCATGTAAGCACACCATATATCTGGAGCCGGACCACAAAATGCAAAGTAAGCAACTTCACAATTGTCAAAATCCACACGACAGATGCAGGGTTCTAACAGAGGCTTGGCAGAATTGGAGGACCAACTATATTCTCAATGGAAGCTGTGCAAATTATTCACTTTACGTCGTGGCCAAGACACATGGCTGACATGGAGCAGAGATTAAATATGAGACACAATGTGCTGTTGCCTTCAGGTTGGTATTATTCTCAAAATTATGAGTAAAGCTATTTTAAACTAATCCTAATTTGGCTATTATAAAATACAAAATAAATAAATGCATGACCTGCACTACTTAGTGTTGGTCTGTCAACTTCCAACAGACTTTGTCAAACTTCTAGTGTGAAGCCTTTGTATCCAACTGAGGAACACCACTCAAAATTACTAAATTAATTAGACATTTAAAGATACAGTTTGTTTTTTTTTAAATTAACACGGTGAGGTCTACAGTCTACAGGAAACTTTCAGATGGAACTTTTGAGTGATTGAAAGTTTGTCATTCATCAAACATTGACAAATGGTCAAATGGTCAAATGGAGAATTTGCTGGAGATGTCCGTAGAACCCAAAATCTCTTTATAGACCCAGAAGCAATTTTCCACTTTTAAAGCATTTGCATTAAACATCAGATAGTTAATTTTATTTATTTTTTGGCAGACTTCTTGGTGTGTTTTATTCCCAATCACTTTTACGGATGATCCACCAGGAGCTTCTGTTTCCTATGTTAGTAAGTTATGGCATAAGACCGATAATCCATATGTAAAGATGTTAGCAGTCCTTTTTATGTACGTAAAAGTTGAACATAAATACACAAAGACTCCAACTCATTTTATATTTATGACTAAATGTGTCCGATTTTCTTTGGAAAACCAAAGGTGCAAAACTCTGAGAATGATTTCAAAAGCTGAGATGTTTCCATTTCAAAGCACTCTGCACTTTTTTTTTCTAGTGATCTTCTGAAAACCCTCCTCATATGTTTTATTATTTTTCCAATAAGACATAAAATCTGGGTCCATTTTAAGGACGGTAAAAAGCTGACTGTGAGTGTAGCAGCAGGACAGATCTGATTCAAGCTTTCATCTGCTGGATTCAAGAGGTTCACATGGTGACCTATAAGTAACTGTTTAAAACCCTCAGATGGGAGGGAAATAATGGAAACTGCAAATGGAAAGTAAATCATCCTAACTCGAGGAAGAAATCACCGACGACCATTACGCTGATGCACGCGGAAGATCCAAGATGTTGGAGGATGGTTTACACACTGTGTGTGAGGGTCTGGCTTTGACAGCATGTTGTGTGAGTGGCAAGAGATTTAACCAGATCATTACTGCCAATTGGGAATTACAGCCAAGTGTAAAAGGATTCCCATATAGGCAACATGAGGTTTTGCGATATGGAATACACCAATAAAGGCAAAGCTATCCAGCAGTGATGAGCACACTTGTGCTAATCCGCTAATGGAATAAAACATAAAACACAATATAAAGATGCCTAATGATGGAGCATTAATGTTGACTGAATCATTAGCGCCGGACATGACAGTTAATGTGACCTTTTTATGGCCCCGCTGCAAAAAAATTAAGCAAATTAACATGTCTTCTGTGCAAATATATTTGAAACATGGACATTTCCATTCACTGGGATTTTTTAACATTCTTCCATCTGTGGCCATCCAGCTCTAAACTTGAACTGAAAACTGCCATTGTTGATTTCTTTACTGCTTCAGTTTCATAGTTGTTGAGTCATTTTAATGAGCCTGACTTTAAAGTAATATCTTTTTCTGCATAATTCACAGGCCATGTACATCTTGTACCTAATCCACTTCCCCATGTTAGCTGGAAAGAGATCAATTGTTGATTTTAAATTAACCCTAGGAGTTCAAGCATGAATGTTCTCCAGGGGCCCCTTGACTCTGAACAGGACAATGACTGTATGGACAGATGGATAAAAGACTACACTAATGAAAGGTTGTGGGTGTTGCACCACCCTGCCAATAGATCCAAGCAGATGCAACACAATGGAGCTTTAGGTGTTATTGAGTTGCGGATGTAAAATGGACTTCATCTGTCTTCATCTCATCACTTAAATGTAGATTTTATTGAAGGTTTCAAATGGGAAAAGTGACATTACCTCAGTATTGTTAGCATCTTCCATAAGCCCAGCCTGGTACACCTACAAAGCAGCAACAATGGCCAATTGTTAGTTTCTTAGCAAGGCTCTGATTGAATGCTAACATTAGAAAAATCATTTACAGCTGGAAACCAGCAGGATTAAAAAAAAATAAAAGGTGTATTTTGTAAAAAGAAGTCAATATTTTAAACAACAAAAAAACAATTATATTTTCCTCGTCAAACTTGCCTGTAAACTGTTCCGCGCAGAGATCAGTGGTATTCCAAAGACATATAATATTAAATCTGAACAGTTTGGTATCAGAGATGGAACCGACTAAAACTGAAAAGCTGGTTGAGACACATTCACAAAAGACCTCGAACGAGGGTCGTACAAACTGAGCAACGGTTGAGATTTCGTACCGTTTGCATACCTTTCCATGACAAATTCCATCATTTTCCACAATCCAGGTGCATATTAACACATTTAATGAAGTTATTTGGTTGCCTAGACCCTGTTTGTTCCCAACCAGGGCATCCACACAACTCCTGATAGAGTGGCATAAAGACCCCGACTATGAGACCCCAAGTCTGCGGTTATACAAATTTCCCTTTGCAAGGACGTTCACCTTGAGTCCATTTTGAATAAGTGGGGACCTCTGCAGAATGAATTATGCCCAATTGGCCATGTTTCCCTCTAACTGGGCTGCTTTTAAACATGTTACACTGGAAAAAACTGTTTGCTTGGGCAAGTTGTTAAAATTTGGGCTGCTTTTCGCAACATTTTCTGTGGTTTTTAGAAAGTGTTAAAAAAAAATTCTTTCAAAATAGTGCAGCAGAAAAACACAAAACTTTTAATAAATGCTGTATTGCACTTATGTTAGGATCTCGACATGTTCCAAGAGTTCGGTCCTTTGCAGGGTCAATGGGATCAGGTTCTGGTCAGAACAACCAAAAAGAAATAAAATCACGTCTATATATACAGTTAACGATATTAACATGAGTTTCATTAGAGATTGGGATTTGGGCTGGTTTTTTGGAGTTGGGTGGGCTGCACATTATTTTGGACTGGAAACTGTCAGTCAAATCTGGCAAACCTGCATGTGGGGGCTTGTCCAGGATGGAACCTGCCTTCCACCTGATAACCACTGGAGACAGGAACCAGTACCAGGGCAAGGACAGCTGGGTATAGACTGATTGATATCTCATAAAAGCCCAACAAAATATATATTGAGGTTTGTAGTTTCAATGTACCAGAATGTTGCCAAGTTCCACTGTTTTCAGGTAAGCACCTCTACAGACTGCTGCTGCCACCTGCTGTCCAGTTTCACAGTGAGGTTCTTACATGTCATTAGTGGAATTTCTTACCAACTTATTAGCAAAGTCATACTTGTTATTTTCTCAACTAAACTGCCAGATTGAGGTATGGAATCCTGACAGATGCACAAACCGTCAGAGTGTTCCTGCTTCCCGTCATAACACAGAGCAGCACACCCTTATGAAAAGGGTAAAAATCAATAAAGCTACCAAGGGCACGCCAACTAATACATTTATTCTACACTCCCGCTAACTTTGCAATAATACATACCTCCTTGACTTTCTCCCTCTCCCTCTCAGAGATTTCATCGCAGGCAGCTCGCCACATCCATCTCTGTCACCCGCTGACTGCCGCGCTGCAGAGCCCAAACACACATCGCCCCACACGCCAGGCACCGCCATGCAGACAAGTGCACAGCCCAAAAAGTGCTTTTTTCCATTACATATAGTATCTGACTGACTTACACAGGTAGGCTGAGAGCACGAAGCAGTGGGGTTTCCAGAACCTGTGGTGTTCCCTTCCTTAGTGACTGATCAGTATCTTAACTGGTTTAAATTACGGCGTCTCTCAAAGGAAACATTAGTTGTGTGTTATTGATAAAGGACAAAAGATACAGACCTGTTCTACTTTGGGATTAAACCTTGCTTTTTACTAACCGCCTTTACGTTCTTAACAGTATATTTTATAGAAAGGGTTTCAAATGTAATTTTACTGCTATTGCTTGGGATTCACGTTAGGTGTAATAAAACATGCTCTTACTAAATAGGTCTCTCTGCTGTTGTTACATTAAATACGCTGGTTGACAAAAATATTTCTCTTTCTTGGATTATGAAAGAGAAACAAAACCCAATGAAGAAAAAATAATAATTTTGTTAAAACTATAATCCAAACCAGAAACTTAAATCTAACTGATAATCTGTGGAAGCTGATGTAAAATGATCTCCCTAGATCCTATTTATTTTATCCAAGTTACTTCGCAAAGAAGACAAATCAAGTATTCGTTGCGGGACTAGAAACGAATGCTCACTCTAGTCCTTTACAAATCCTTTCGGGTCTTCTAGAAAAGCACCCCAAAGGACTTGTAACTCAGGAAAGCTGAATACAGAGGCTCTTTTTAAAGGTCTTATGTTAAAACATATGGAAACTATGTATTATTTTTCTTCCGCTTTCTAATTATTTCTGTCACATAAATTCCCAATAATTGAAGACATTTCTGAGGTGCTGTAATTCAACAGTCTGATAGTTCTGGTTAACACAAAAGCCTTTAAGACTCCAATAATCCTTGATCTTAAGCTTTCATATTGTTCCCAGACAAAGTGAGGACAAAGGTGCCAATAAAACGATGTGGGACGCCTTTGACAATGCTGTCTGATCTACGCATGGAGCCCGTGTCCCACAGATTTAGCCATGAGTCACGGCTCGTACTTTCAGCTCCTTTCACTGTCCTGTTGAGATTGTGTCTCTTTTTCTCTGCTGTTTCAAAGTCCAGATGAGGTACAGTATGAGTAAACTCTTTCCATGGAGGACGTCTGCTCAGCAGGTGTTGGTGTGGTAAGTTCATTGGGGACATTGATGGCCATGAAGTTGTTATTGAGAACCCGTACTGGAGGTCAACAGGAGGCGACGGTGGTGGGAAGTCAGTCCACTGCGACCATCTACTGACTGGCTGCAAGTCTTGTGGATAATGTTCCTGGTTGCTCTAACAGAGGAACAGTGCTGTACCAGCTACAAGCACACTGACTTTTTCACCAGAGCAGTCACATGTCAGCACTATTGCATTTATATCAGGCAGAGGCTTAAAATGACCAAAAATGGCTCTCGAAATACCAATCCTGGTTGCCAAGGTGATCCTGCTGCACCCCGACTATTATTAGTATTAACATTTTCTTTGTCGTTTTCTGGAAATCTGTTTGATATTCTGGATTACTTCTACTGCAGTTCTTGAAATACATCAACAAATAAATATATCATGAAATGACGAAATATGCAATCAAATAATTAAATGTCCCATGAATTTAAACTTTTAAAGAAAATGTTGAATAAAATAATTATGTTTAATGTTTTGATACAGATATTCCTGCAGCATGTGTAAAAGGTTTATCTTAATGATTTAAGGGAATTCTCTCACTGAGGCTCCTGTTGTGTTATCAGGGAGGAACAGGAGGCCATAAAATTCACATTCCTCAAGGCAATATAACTTCAGCCTGGGAGAGAGAAGTTTGTTGGATTCACGGAAGATTAAAGTCTTTCAGAAATAACATTTTAAATGGAGTAAAACTGATTGCAATATAGAATCGTTAGATTACTAACATTTAAGCTTTAAGACATTTCTTAAGTAATAATAGCATGATTTTAATGAAATTGTAATATCTACTTTTAGAATTAAGAATTTAGTAAATGATGAATGCATTTGGGAATTGTAATAACTTTGACAATATCGGAATTAATTAGAAAAAGTGTGAATGAAAGTGTTTAGCTTAAATATTAGAAAACTGCTTAGGATTTATGCTAAATGGGATTTTGGAAATGAGTGTGTTAATCTGCAT
>CAEFZX010029635.1:0-10626 GCA_903066825.1 Alfaro cultratus
TTGAAGGGATATGTAAACATTACCACAGCGACCAGAGTCAGAGAGCGTTAGGGCAGTGGTCGAGACGAGATGAGAGGTGTTAAGCTTGTGAATCTTAAGTCTAATTCACACGGCATGATTTAAGGATTGTCGGTCAATTTTCCAAACCTCTGTGACCACAGAGCCGATAAAAGTGCAACAGGTTCAATCAGTTCGTGTGTCCAGCCAGACAGCAGGAGCAACACATTAAACAAGAACTGATTCATCCCAATTCCAGAAGAAAATCCAGTAAAACCCCAAAATACCACACGTGAATTTAGAATAATCAAACACAGATGACGATGTAGAAACAGTGATAGTTTGTGGACTCATTTTAAGCGATAAAAGACAAAAAGAAAAGGCGTTTGATAAAAGAGGTGGGAGCAGCCGCTCTATTTGCTGCACTATGATTTGGAGGTGAGTTACGTTTTTTGTAGCTAACATTTTTAACTGAATAAACATAACCACATATAATAAACATATATAAAAATGACTTTTACATATAGTAACAAACATTTCCTGATACCACTTTCGATGTCCACCGGACTCTCAGTTGCCATGTCAACTGTTTGGGATTCCCCTCCGTTCTTACGTCACCGCACTTTCTGATTGGCTACCTGTCACATTCAACAGGCTGCGTTCTCACTCCCAGTCAGGGAAAAACCCACAGGCTGCGATAATCGGGCCAAGACAATGTTGAATATGCCCGAATTTAGATCGGGCATATTTAGCACACCACAGCAACACACCACACAGTCTTGACCGGTCCGCTGTAATAAAAAGGTTGGGGACCACTGAGCTACACTACACGCAGACTCGTTGCCATAGCAACTGACAACACCACAATATGCATCAGGATTCAACACCAAAAAAAGCAATCAAACATTTCCCACACAAAGAACTGAACATTTTTATACTTGATGTTTATTTTACTATTATTAATAAGTGATCAGTGTGTTAGATTAGCAAACACTGGGGTGTTTGATTAGGTAGTTTGAACACTGCTCTACTGATGATCTGTCAGAGTTGGTGTGAGGGTCGTCTTTTTTTAACTGAACTGAACACCAAATTCCAATGTTAAGATTGTCAAGGGCAAGCTAGCATAACTATGTCCCTCTCCTTCAATGTTTCTTTTAATTAAAACTTTTTCCTGACCTTGTCATCTAGTTGTCATAGTGTTGACATTTAGTAGCAAAGCACTGCGCCCCTTTTTCTTTTACATATTAGGCGTACATTTAAGATTTAATGCATTATGTTGACAGCTTAACGGCTAAAACCAATGATAGTCATCAAGCAGCTTTTTGCATGACGTCACGCTACAATTGGTCCATATAAACAAACCAATTTCCCTCTCTTCCAATAACACCACTTCTTTCCTGCAGAGACTCACCTGAGACTTCATGGCTGAGAAGAAAACAGTGAGCTGCTGTTTGAAGTTTAAAACTCTAACATTTTAACTACAGCCAGAGAAGTCTCTTCAGCTGATGAGCCAAACAGCAGCATTTGCTAGGAGGTTTGACCCATGAGAAAAAAACTGATGTATAGAAGTAGACTTGATGCTAGTAGTGTTACTGCTAATGACCTAAACTCTGCTGTTTGAGAGCTACTAGAAAAAAGCCAGTAAAGCTCCTGACCTTCATGTTGTGAGTCGCTCACTTTTATAGTTTATTACAGCCCTTCTCCCTGCCTGGGCTTTTATTCAGATGTGACACCACAAGATCAACATAGGCCCCATTTAGCGTTCTTAAAGAACCTCCTGGACATGCCCCTGCTCAGCAGTCTTACGGAGGTATTTCATTTAAACATTAATATTCAAGCATTGTCGCATTCATCTGTTAAAAATGACTAAATTAAAACTTAAGGGTTAAACACAGTACATAAATAAATATTATTAATTCAAACATATGCTTTTGTGGTTCAGTATTCATGTATTTTTCTGTAAAACGTAACTAAATCATATGCATAAAATTTGTGATTTTTTCACACAAATTCCTCACAAATGCAGCTTAGGGATGCTGACATATCTACTGCTACTTGACACCTATTGGACATCACTGGACAGCTTCTCAGCATCTGGCATGTAAGATTCAACTTTAATTTTGATGCGGCAGCTAATGTAGCGCCTTCCCTGGAAATGTCTTTCCACATTACCGTATTTTTTGGACTATAAGACACTACTTTTTCCCCACGTTTAGGACCATACGGACCGTACGTCTCCAGTTTTTTTATTTATTTATTTTTAAATTTGTAGGTGCGGCTTATACGGTAGTAGGGTGTGCTCTATAGTCCGGAAAGTACGTATTTTTGTTATTTGACAACTTCTCGCTACAGAGCCAACATTCAGGAAATCCTTCCGCATTGGCAATAAATGCAAATGATTCGGTCCAAGAATTGTAGAATCTCTCCTCAGCTATTTTCCTCTTTTCCCCTTTGATATCCATGGCCCACCGCACACCCATCAGCTTGTTTACAACAGCCACCTGTCTGTCATCCCGCCCAGCTGAAAGAAACGTGTGTCGCAGGCTATGGCGCAAATCTTTGTTGTCGGAAATGTTGAAATTTTATATTTATTCTACACATTTTTATAGCATTGGAAAACATTAAGAATGTCTGTGTCATGTTTGTCCTCCTACAGAAACCACAATAAAGGAAAACATATATTCCCCACCCCCATCTTTTTCCATTTTCAAACATTTTTGAAAAAGCTCCAGGGAGACACTGGGGCAGCGCTAAAGAGAGCTGCAGGTTGTCCACCCCCAAGTTAGGTAAATAGACTAAGTGATGTGGTGTTAATTCCAGACTGCGCTCTCTGTAGCTCTGAAATATTTTGTGTTTTATACGCCAAAGACTGATAGCCTTTGTTACAGAGCTGTGCATCAGTTGATCTGGCTCTTCTTTCAGGGATCCTACTGGCAAGACGTTAACTTGTCATGGAGGTGACCATTTAAATGAAAAAAACAAAACCAAAACAAAAAAAACTCCAACTGAGTTGTCGAGTACATAAACCAATGTTTATGTACTCGGGTTATCTTTTGTGATATTAGCATTTATTTGATAATCTAAAGCATTTAAGTTTGATACAAAGCAAAACAACAGATCTGTGAGGGGAGATATATCTCTCTCATATCTTTCTTCCTCCTATTGCTTTCATTTCTAAAGATCTTGGCTCACATTCAAAAGATTTGCAGTTGACAAGCGTATCGTCTTGTTGGAGTCAAAAAGGAGACGATAGAGAAGCGTGATAGCTCCCCCCCTGGAATCCACACATTGTTTCCCCTTCACTGATGGGGGTTGGGTTTTTTCTTTTTATTTTACACAGAATATTATGAAAGAATATGATAATTACCCTGAAAAAACACCACACACCAAAACAGAACAAGGAAGGCCAACCAAGCAGTAAGCTAATACAGAGTGTCGGGTGTGGGGCTATTTACATACCCTTCCAGAGCGCCTGTCACATTCAATTAATTACTCTGTGGAGGGGTGACAAAAATGATTAAAAATATTTCCACACACTTTCTGAGGAGGCAGCAGATGATCCATGAAACAGGCGTGCTGCCTTGGTGGAAGTTAAATATGGGATTTTTCGCTTGCTCCCAAAGGGGATCGGCTCCCTTCTCAGCCAGCCAAGAGAGGCGATGAAGACACTAGTGGTGTTTCTATTGACACCACTAGTGTCAATGCTGTGAGAGCTCTGGACAGTGTCCTCCAGAGCTCTCACAGCATCACAGTCCATAAAAAGTTGTTGTTGAATCCATAGTTCTTCTGTAAAATCACCAACTATAATTTACCCAAGTAGATGGATCTTGTTGCTCCCATGTCTGAATACAATGCTGATGTCTCCTCTGATTGTCTAATAGATGATGAGCACTAGCACCATGGTTGAATTATGAATATATCTCATATAACTGTTTACATCTGTTGCTGCCATGGTTTTTAATGACTAATTGCATGAACAAGCTTATTCACGTGTGATTTTAATTTAATTTCTTATTTAAGGGAGACACAGCAATTGCGAAATTGTGTTTTTTCCAACATTAGCGGAATATAGACAAAGATTTGCACACATCTGTAATGGAAACTCAGCTAATGAGGCGGACAGGGCGTCTGTGACAAAGCTTTGTTCTACTAGAGGAAGAAGGAGTAGAATGAAACCTGCAGGGTAATGGCTTGCATCCCATCATCTGTCCATAGCACTTTTACATAGCGTCTTTTATATGGAGAGCAGCTGATTTAACAGCGTCAGATTGATTAGTGCGTGAAGGAGGACATCATGTGGGAGGATGAACAGAACTTCATCTCAGTGGAATGGGTTAAATGTTCACATTGTGAGACTGTCTTTCTCCTGTAGCACAAAGGGACGAGATAAACTGATCTGTTGGGGTGGAACCAGCCACTGAAATCAAACAATTGGGGATTCTGCGACCTTGTATGGAACTGGGAGCTGGTAAAAGCGAGTCAGACACCCCGGGGGCCTGATCAACACTGAAATCTACGTTTGAAGAAGTGCCATGCCTCAGCCAGATTACATCCGACTGCCACTGACATGCCCAGCTCAATCCATTCGTCACAAGTGCTGCTCTCAGCATTGACGTTCTTCAAATGGTCCCCCCCCTCCTCTCCTCTCAAAGGCTTGTCAGGTTTTGATACCAATGTTTGTCTGTGAAATTTCGTTTTCCTGCTCTGCTGATTGCTCATCTGACAGGAGACAGAATAGGAGACTTCAGTCAATATAACCTGTGAGTCAACACACACACTGTGGTGGTAACTGACAGGACAGCTGAGGTGTGTTCACTGGAAAGTATGATAACAAAGAAAAACAACAAAGAAGAAGTGGAACTGATATATGGCGAGCCAGGCAAACATTTTGAAAACCACAATAAGTTTCAAACATTTTGTCAAATTTGATTTCGTTCCATAAACTACAAATCAAGTTCAAATTAAATGCATGTTTTTTTGATTATTTTTACAAATTTCATTTTCTTACAAAGCAAACCCCTACATACTGTGAATCCCCAATATCTGCAGGATCTAGAGACCACAGCTGTCCACTACAAGATCCCACCACCCCCAACACCTCTAAAAAACTTTAAACACCAAATACCTTAACATGCATTACTATCCACAGAGAACACATCTTGCCACTACTTCAGAAACTAACATCAGCAGGCATCCATTCTCAGCCCAGGGTATACTAAATAGTCCAAGAGCTTCATGCCCTGCTCCTGACCTGCAGCAGAGATCAGTCACCACCAGTTCAAAGGTTTTCACCTGGCTTGGCTGTTGGAGGGGAAATACTCCCCCTGGTTCTGAGCTTGACCGATGTTGAAAGGTGCAAAGAGACAGAAACACTTAGAAAATGCGATAGAGAAAGCCAAAAATAGAGACTGATAAAAAGATAGGCATAGAAATAAAGGGAGAGGTAGAAATACAGTGCATAGGAGATGAATAAAGAACATTTTCAAGTTTTTTCTTAAGCTGCTCAGTGTTGAGGAGTGTAATTATGAGCTAAGGCTTGAGCAGAACCAGGAACACAAGCATCAACTGTTGAAGCGGAATGGATGGGATTTCAACCGAAACCAAACCCAGACCTGGGTTTTTAGGCAGACCACAGTTCGTTCTTTTGGTCCACATCAGAGTTCTATTAGCATTCACACCTCCACAAACAACCAGACTCTCTAGGCAAATAAACTGGAGTTGGATTAAAGCAGGCTAAGCTGGATTGGTCTGAATGCGGCCTTTGAATGTTATTTTGATAAATAACCAAATCAAGCATGTCCACCTTTCCCCTCGCCCCAGCCCCCAACTTCACAAGGAACATGAAGGACGGTGTTCAGGTCTTCAGAGTGACTCAGTATGCAGAACCATCAAGCTGCAGCGGGGTTGCACTGCTGTCACTACAGCAGGGACAGACAGACAACGAGGTAAACCTCCTTATTTCTCCCATTTTTGCCTCATGTGAGGTTAAACCTTCAGATCCACTCAGCTTCATCCAGAACAAACAGAAGCAAACTCCAGTCTGGATTAACCATCTCAATCATTCAAACGATAAAAATGTGACAGAGAGACACACACACACGCGCACCAACACGTGTCCCAGCAAGACGAGGCTTGTCACAATAAGCAATAACTCCATTAATCACATGATAAATTAAGACAAACTCAATAATTTCCACTGAGATCTATGATTTATCGTTTTCCTCTTTTTCTACCAAAAACAGAATGATAAAAGTCTTCAGTCTGCTGCTTTGGCCTCTGCGAGCCCTCTTCTTGAAGCACAATTTTGTTTACAGAGACTTCATGATTAATTTTATTTGCTCTTTTGTTTATTTATTTTGGATATTTAAAATGTCTTCTGGTTTTAGTGTTAAATGATTATTAGAATTTAAGGTTTATTGATCTTTGAGAATATGTTCTTGCATTATTATGCCATTACCGTTCGATTACTTGAAAATGGTCTCAAAACAACATTATCATCTTTTATCGTAATAACTTCAAGGACAATATATCGCCCAGAAAAAATTAGTTATTGTGACAGGTGAAGATGAACCTTGACAAAAAATAAATGAAACAACCATCAACAGCCTCCTACCTGCAGTTTGGTGGTGGGTCCAGAGTAATCTCTGCCAACTCCTTCTGGATCCTGAAATGAGACGAGGATCTGGGTTATGATCACACTCCTACAAACAAACACAGACACACGCACGCACACACACACACACACACACACACACACACACACACACAAAGGCTGTCTGTGAAATCAAGCTGGAAGTGAACACAATAAACACTTCATCGATTTTCCAATGAGCTCCTGAGCACAGGAATAAGTCATGTCATGCAAGATCAACACAGGCGTGCACAGCTGAGCGTTAGTCACCTTCGAAAGCATGTGTGCGGTAACTGATCCTGGTGTCATAACTCTGAAACAAAACTGATGATCACAATCATGTCTGTACTGCATGAACACATGAAAAAAGTTTAACGGATGCACATTTCTGCCTGATTAGGTTTTCATTACATGCCAGTGATTTGTCTGCATGCATGGAGAAGAAAGGAGCTGTTTTACAATCACTCCATCAGCTAGAACAGCTACTCCTCTCTCCTGTAAAAACAGTCAATTCCAAAAATACTAATTCAAAAGCACTTCATTCATTTTATCCAAGTTTCTTCTAAGAATTTTTAAGATGGCAGAAAGAATTTTCTGTAGCCATCTGTCTTACAGTAAAGGTTAAGAAGCTTCTGACTAAGTAGCATTCAGATTCTATGCACCAAACTTCCAGAAAACTGCAAAACTATTGAAATGTTGAGTTCTTTTAAATCAAGGCTAACAAACCACCTATTGAGAAGTCTTTGACTTGTAATAAATGGAACACTAATCAATATATTTGATGTGCATTAATGATTTAGAAGATGACATTTGACAAAATGTAACGTTTATTTGTTGTTTCACAAATGGTGACAATTTTATGATATAAATCACTTTGAACTGGCATGCTGCTGAAATGTGCTGTACAAATGAACTTGAATTGAATTACGTGCTCATTTTCATTTTTTAAGAGGTTAAATAAAAAAATTTTTTTGAATATACTTTTTTAAATCCGTTTGCCAAATTAATCATCATAATAATTACCATAATAATCATTAGATAAGATTTCACATACATCTTTTCCCTAAACTCCACCATCTGATATTTGATCTGTAGCTGATGAGGCCAACGTCTCCACATCTTGAATCAGAGTGAGGAAGAGAAACACATCAACGCACGTCAAGCACAATAAAAAAAAGGCTGAGTGCTTCATATGTATCAGTTTTTTTCTTTGTTGAAAACAGCTGCACATTATAAACAGCACACAAGCAGGTCAACATTCTCAGAAACAAGAGGAATTTCAGACCAACCAAACTAACAAAGCAGTTAATCAGAGAGAAGGGAAGAGCAGACTTTCACCTTGACTGTGAGGCAGTTTGATGTTCTTTTATTCATGCTGTGAAAACTCAACAGCTTCACACACACATTCAGTCAAAGTTCTTCACTGAAGCACTTTTAGACTGTTTGGCTTTCTTTTTCACACATTAAACCAAGGAACAACCAAATTCAGGAGAAATCTATTGACCCTAAAGGGAAATATAATTGTTGCTAAATAAAACACACACAAGAAATGTGCCATTCACATGGCAGCAACTTGAAATGTGGTGTAGATGGCCTGTATGAAGTTTTAACTGAGCATCAGAATAGGAATAAAATTACAATTTAAGTGTCTTTGAACACAGCATCGTTGTTGGTGCCAGACAGGACAGTAGGTTTCAGCACCTACTGATCTTCTGGGATTTTAACCCACAACCATTTCTCAAGTTTACAAAGAGTAACAGAGGATACCCTGTGAGCTGTGCGGACAAAAATGGAATGCAAATGTCAGGAGAATGGGCTGTCCAATATCCACTGGTTCCAACCAACGGCTGCAGAACACCGTCTGTGAACAAACAACATGTGGACCTAGAAGCAGCAGCAGAACACCTCACCAGGTACCAGTCCTGTCAGCTCAGAACAGGAAGCTGAGACTAGAATTAACAAAAAACTAAATAAATAAATAAAAGAGAGAAGTAATGGGAACAAAGAGGTCAGCTATAGTCTCATAAACATGTAACATAGACCAGAGAAGTCACAGCACATAAAGATGAAAACTAGACATATTTGAAAGCAGTGTGTAACACTATCTCCACAGCTGGTGTGAACACCAACGCATTTCAGCTCTATTCCCTGATCATTTACACAACGGAAACAAAGGGATCATTAGGGAAACAGTGAGCCAAAAAGGTGAAAGTGAGATCCTCTAGCTTTAACACAGCCTCCTTAAACAAACACCATCTTTTTCTGATGTTCTACATGATAATCTCGGCAAACAGAACACACGCTACAGCACTGCAACCTGCAGGTCTCTGCATGCAGACGCTTTATAACGTGAAACACAAGCTGCTGCGAATGGATGCTGCATCTGATGATTTATTACTGCAAGCGGCTCCAAAATGCAACTAAATATCACTGAGCTGGTTAACCTTCCAATAAAGCAGGAACTTTCCAGGTTCTCTTTTTATTATGCAGCCATTACTGGTGATAAGGAGGATTTACGGCCTGCTGCTGGTGACGCTATGACAGCATCTGGGCTTTTACACCAGAGGCTTTTTGTCAATGGAAACAGTTTGGCAAAGAACAGATCAGAGAAAAATGCTTTGTGTAAAGCAATCCATCAGAATATTCTGTGCATTGCTAAAGAATCCACACACCTTAAAGCACAACTTTGAGGGCTTGTATTAGGATGAGTGACAAACCAAAGCAGTTTAGAATTAGTCACTGAAATTAAAATGATTCATTGTCTTTAATATTTTTGAACAAAAGTGATAAGTGTCTGTATTAAGTTCCCTGAGCTGGATTTAATACATTGACTCACAGTTTTTAAATTTCAGTTTAAATGTGTACCTTATCGCAGAAAGAACTGGTTGGATGCAAAATGCCATATGCCAGGCCTTGAAACTCTGGTTGTTAATAATATAGGAGTCTAATAATAATAAAAATAATGAGTCTAGTAATATTGGCCTAACTGGACGGACTTTTATTGTTCTTAGGGCTGAAACAGAGCTTAATAACCACATTGCTAAAGCACAGGGTGAATGATGAGATAACCGTGACAATGTCAACGAGTAAGAAGAGAGAGAAAGATTAGGTTTAATCACAGTTGATGTCATTATTAGAATATTCAACTTTAACACGACCCATCTTCCAAACATAATGCTTCCACCGCCATGCTTTAGTTCAACTTTGGTTTTGTCACATCCCTCCATGTTTGCTGTGGCTTGTGGCAAACTGCAAATGACCTTTCCACACTCCAAGAAAGGCCAGATTTGTGGTATGATCAGTTGTTGTACTGCCCCCCACCCCTTCCCAGGTGAGTTACTGTTCCTGTTGATAACAGTTGGTTCCTCACTCCGTTTCTGTTGGTCTTCGCCTCTCTGAACGCAAAGACAATCATTTCCATGAACATGTAATGAGCCTAATGGCCCCTCTGAGACTTGCATTTCCAGCAGCACGCTCTTCTTTATCCTGACGCAGCTCCTGTGTGTTAAACAAAGCACTGGATGGTTGCAGCTGGGTCACCTACGCAGGACCTCTGGCCACCCGGCTCACCACAAGATGGAAGTTCTACTTCCAAATCTGAGAACTATGCTGTCATAAAGTGCAGCCAATCGGAGTGTATCTAAAAAGGCTGGCAAATGGCACCGAGCTGGAAGTGCAGATATGAATTCCTTCTGAGTTAGGAATCCCAGAGGATCCTTGAAGTCAGTTGTGCTGCTCAAAGTGGCAGCATGTTGTCTGTTACATTAATTCTGAGTTGTCATATGTCCAGTGATATTCCAGATACTTGCACTAAATGCTTATTTGAAAAAGGAACTCTTCTCCGTTGTTTGTGGGAATGTCTTAAAATTCCGAAGTTTTGGAAGGATGTTATTGGGTGTCTATCTGAATTGTTTAAGGTGGAAGTCCCATTAGAGGTTAAAATCTGTGTTCTAGGAATATACCCAATGGAATTTAAACAATCACAGATGAAAACTAAA
>CAEFZX010029636.1:0-21096 GCA_903066825.1 Alfaro cultratus
CACACACACACACACACACACACACACACACACACACACACACACACACACACACACACACACACACATACATATTTCAAATGGCTGTATTGTTGCAGAACCCCCCCCCCAAAAAGCTTCAATTCAAATTCAATTTTATTCACATCCTTTCTTCTGTGATCCAGTCAGACAAATGGTAAGATCTTAGAAGTGCAGATTAGAATCACTCTCAGGTGTAATTTTATCAATCAGGAGAGGAAGCATTGTGAGCTCATCACCCATTCCTGTTCTGTTCACAGACCATGAGAAAAGCTGAGGGAAGCACTGGTTGGATTAGCATGCTGGCCGTAGGGCTTAAGGCAGAAAAACACACACTGACATACACATCTTCCTGTTATTTTAACATGCTCTTTGCTCTTCTCTGACTTATTTGGAAAACCTTTCCCAGTAAATGTGAGATTTCTCCTGTGTACTGTAGTGTTAATGTTATCATGACACAGTGTGCACAGCCTGTCATAATATGCGGTTGTAGGTGCTGAGGTAGACGTGGTGGACAAATAAAAGCTTTTTGACTTTGTCAGTCAAGTCATGAAATCCAGCTTCTGAATGGTTGAAGTAGAGCTTCTTTGTATGAACTGAATTACACACTGGTGCACAGAAAACAATGAGGTCTTTATATCATTTTTTTTACTCCATTTTCACAGTTATGCATTACTTTGTGTTTAAATAAAATCACATCCAAATAAAATACATTAACATTACAAGCCCCAACATGACGAAATATGAAAAACTACAAGGGGTATGAGTGGCGGTTTTCTTGCATCAGTAGTGTTCAGCATAATCGGTACCTTTTACCTGCTAAATAACTTAGATTCTGTTTAAAAATGTCAAATAGCACCATAAAATTAAAATAGAATCAAAATCAAATTCTGTACAAACATATTTTCTTACAACAACACAGGGTTGCACATTTCCTGCTCACTGGTCTTAGTTTTTTCCTTTCCCTCAACAGTTTTCTTTTGTGATTCTCCAGTCCATGGCACCCTGGCTGGTGAGCCATATTACCCATGCAGAAGAATAATCATGATGGCAAAAAAAACAAAAAAAACCTTGAAATTCAATTCCCAATTAGCAAGATAAGGTGCGGTCAGCAAGCAGACAAAAGTTTCAGTCCTGACATTTCATTACTTTAGACCTGATATGCACAAGATACTCTGAGAGCCTACAAGTCATCAGAGGTTCTAATTATCTTTACTCGAGGAACTGCTTCAGTTTGAGTCACCACACCTCTTGCCTATTTGTCAAAAAAAGTTGCAAGGGTTTCTGAGAGGCCTCATGAACATTGAATGTCCCTTTAAAAGAAGAACAGGGTTGTAATTAGAGCCAATGTAGCTGTAAAACTGGGCTGGTTAGAAAGACGAGTTATTTATAGATTATTTTTTTAGGTTATGACAAGCTTTGAAATGACCAGGATATGTGCAGAAATGTAGCTTCACAAAACTTGCTATAAATAGCTATGGCTGCGCTGACTAATACTGATCAAGACATCTGGCTACACTGAAAATGATCATGTTAAAATTCATTTTAGCAGATTAAAAAAAAATCTAACTTACTGCATTTTATCACCTAGTTTCCTTTGACGTCAATGGAATACTTTTAACTTTGACTTGAATTTTAATGTCCTCCCTAACCAATAAACGACTTGTACTTTTGGTAGAGTTCTCAAAACCAACTCTACACCCTTCAGTTAGGGGTTGGTTAATTGACAAATAAAAATATCCCTGGATTAATGGTGTAAAGGATCCCACAGTTTTGAGAGTAAAGGATGTCTCATTGTTTAATAGCTACCAGTGATCTGGAAATATATAAAAATGTACAGCCCCCCACTATCTTCTTAATAGGGCTCACTTTGTACCCATATGCACAACAACTGGTCCCCATTTGTTTATTAAAATTCTGTTAGATTTTCAGTAAATTTCCCTCTCTTATTCAGTACAGCGGATGTGCTGTTTCACCAAGCAGAGAACAGCTGAAGGGTAAATTCTTAAAGCAGTGCAATCCAATCTTCTTCATTTTTTTGGAACGCATTTGCCCACTCTTCTTCTCATACTCTGAAATAAGTGACATGTTGTTGCTTTTTTTCTTCTGTTTTACCAACATTACTATCGCATTTATCTCACATTTCATCCTAATATCCAATCTGCTCCAGTTGTGCTTTATATTGTTCCAGCTCTATCTTTGCATAGACATGTAGATTTTAATCTATCTGAGTATTGACAATATATGTGTGTTGTAGGCTGCACTGGACGTTTTGTAGGAGAATAATAAAGTTGACAAATCCAAACAAAACAGATAGGCTTCCTTAGTCCACAAGGTGTGGTTTGTCTCTGCTGAGTTGTGGTTTTATGCAAAATGATCATTAAACAAAATGATAATCCATAACACAATATGAACACAATATGAAAGGAGTTTTTAAATGTGAACAATGTTTTTTGCCACTTGTCACGTCATTTCCCCTTGACCAAAACCAGTGATCCTTATCAGCAGTTATTCTCCATATGTCAAGACAACACTGAGTTATTCTGACCTGATTTAATTCCCCCAAAGCATTTCCTTTCACGGTGTAACCACAGAACACTGGTCGTGCACAATGGTCACCCCTCTATTGACTAAAATGCACGGTATGCTCAACTGCAACTGTTAGCCACAGAAAAGTGCAGTAGTAAGCAACATATATTTGATCCTGTTATTTGAAATCAGCACTTTGTTGGTGTCCACAGAGGAATAAGAAAACAATGCCAGCAAAGTTAAAAAGTTAGACGTGGTTTTGTGTCTGATAAAGCTTAAGATTTCATATGCACCATCACCTGCTCAAGCAACAGTTCAAGGCGTTGGTTCGGACTCTGTTGGGGGTAGCTGTCAGTCTGACAGCTGGTACAGATCTAATCTCGCCTCACTCCATCTGGCAGCTTCAGTAATTGTTCATATACAAGCAGCCCTGCCCAGCTGGAATAAGGTGTGTGTGTGTGTTTGTGTGTATTGGTTGGAGAGTCCTTTGGATGCTTGTGTACAGCTCGAGCCAGCGGGGCGGTTGCCCTCTGATTTCAGCAGATGCCAGGTGTTGGATATCACCTGCTGCTTTGTGCACATATTCTCAAACTCACACAAAGCTTGAATGCCATAAGATCTGTGCCAAAAAGAGGATTATACTGTCAGTGATTTAACGTTGAATATTTTGCAGCAAAAAAGAAACTTTTTTAGAAGTTTTTTTTTGTGAGGGACTTTTGTTATAAAACTTTATTTTGAAAGTAAAAAGGAGACTATTTCAAAACAAAAGATTAACAATCCTTCAGAGCAATGCCATATATAGACGTAGGTTATGTACATGCACCTTTTATTGTTGGAAGTCTGCTTTGGTAATGAATGGAAATGTAATAGCTGCGAAAGTGATCATGAATCAGCACCATTGGAGTCACAGTAAATACTTTCAATGTGAAACAGTTTGGGTTCTTTTGTTGAAATGCTGAGGTAGGCAAAGCTCAGAGTTTGTAGGAAATTGGATCTGTTATTGTTTAGTTTGGCCTTTACACAGTTCCTCCTACAGCCATTCCAACAACTCAGCTGGACCAGCTACAATTTAAGAGGGCATACATATTTATCAGTCTTTAGATGTTGGCCCTACAACATGAATAATTGAGTGATGAGGGATTATCACTCAATTATACCATTTTCTTCCATATTTATTTTCTTCAAGGAATTGCCATTCCTTGAAGAAAATGGTTGAATCATTCTCCAGTCACTGCTTGAAGTAGAAACAACTAAGCATAAATTGTGAAAGTGTCATTTCACCTGTGAATGCCGGTGTGTTTTCACACTTAGTGGGATCAAACAAGGTGTAAAGATATCTGTGGAGATGTCACATTTATATAAAATAGATGTATATAAATGGACACATAAACACTCATTCCATGAGAAAATATTGTTCCCTATAGATATTTGTAGCAATCACTTTAACCAGTGGCAACAATTGAACCAGTCATGACCTTTGTGTGAGAGTGAAAACGAAGTGTGAATAAAATGATTTCTTTTTTCAGCCTAAGTGTGGTCTAACAGAAGATTGTTTCTGAGCTGGTCCAATAGAACCAAGAATGGAGAAATATTGATCCCATTGGTTGCTGAAATATCTCTTCTTACTCTGCCATCCTCACACTCTAATCTTCTCCTCATTGCTTTTCTATCTTATTTCACCCTGGTCGTCATCCTTGTGTGTTTATGAGTGTGTGTAGATTTTCCAACATCCACCTTATAACAGTAACTGTGTAGGCTCGATATTGCGAGGAGAAGATAATTTCATTCCTTGAAGAAAAGAGACGTTTTAGGGCTTCTGGGTAATCAACCTGCATTTTTGGGAGGGAAATCGATTTATACATTTTTAACCAGGCAGGGTTAAAAAACAATATCTATAATTTTAGAGTGTGGTCATTGACGCACCCCATCATTACCCATCCCACTGGGTGCGTGTGCATGTGTGCGCGCTGTATAATAAAGAGTAATAGCTTTGCCTGTGCCGAATTGGTCTAGCTGTCGCAGAATGATGACAAATGAATTCCCATGTCCCCTGATGATGATGATGATACTAATGCATTCACAGCTCGTTTCCCTCACTCTAATCTCCCCTTGAAGAAATGAAAGAAAAGTAGCCATGATGTGAACTGTGTGTATTGTGTGAGGCTGCATATGAAAACAAAAAAGAGATGGAGTGCAAATAGAGTGAGAGGTCAGCGAGAGTCAGCTGTTAGCAACTAAACACCACCGTCATCCACATGTCTCCCTGTTTTTCAACTTTTAATCTCTCTTTCTCTAATTTTCAAAGCAATGTTAAGTAAACTCAGCTTTCTCTCTTCATCTCACACTTTCTCCTTTGATGGAGGAGTTTAGTAGTCATTAGCCAAAACGTTTATAAACCATGGCTCATCTGCTCCAACATTTTAATCGAGTGAAAGCTACGCGTCATCATATTAACCTATAACCTATGATCACTTCAATTACTTCAGCCAACTACATAGCTGTATGTTTGTGAATTCAATTCCTGAATTTTTTTTTTCATTCCCTATTCCATAAAATGTGTGCAATCCAAAAATCTGTTCACTTTGAAACAGTCCCAGACTAGAATGCTTTTCCACCACAACTTGTAGAGTTTATATTATTATTATTATTATTATTATTATATTTTTTGTCAAAATACTTCTGGCAATGTCAGCCAAACATTCTTTGGTTTTTATGGCATTGGATAAGCTGCCATTTAAAAAAAAAAAAAGTGACAGAATAACACGTCTTGACATTCATGTTTATAATGAAAGAGCAATATACATATGTCTGACAAGACATGTTGCAAGAACAAACTCATTTGCTCCCCCTCTGATACACTGACATTTGTTCCTTGATATTTATACCACGTCTCTCAGTACATTATGATGCATTAGGCACTAGAGCTGCAGTTGTGTGTGTCAGAAGTCTATTTAATGGCATCCATGCTTCCGGAAGGGAGCTCTATCTCCTGCCAGGACTCCAGTACCTCTCTGAACACCACAGATAAGGCCTGCTCAATGCTTCAGCCTCTACCAGAAGCCAGCACACGTGCAGTGGCCTAAGCAACACCCACATGCATATTCAGAACACACTGAGAAAAAAAAAAAAAAAAAAAAACTTGCAACATACTGCTGGATGTTTATGAAGGGTAGCCGGTCTACACAGATGCTTTAACAAGTGTGTAAATGTAGCTACGGGTTGTGACTCACACATTTAAAGTAATACATGTAGAAAAATTCACTCCTACTGCTGTGTTTTAACATGCATTAGCTAAAGCTTTTGAATAGCCTTATCCTACTCTAAAGTGGAAACCAAAGCGTGGGTGTGGGAGAAACCAGAAAAACCAGATGGCAAATTTGTGTGGTGATGTCTGTTTGTGCAAACGTGTCTTACTTTGAAATGTAAATTACATGAGCGGGTATGTTGCCAGATACATTGACAGAGAGCAAGGTGGGGGAAGTGGGCCCATTTTTACTCTGTGCGATGAGCCACTTAAGTGGGTCTCTGTACAAACAAGAATTTGCATTTTAAAGACACCTTTAGACTAAAAGAGTAACCTGCCAAAAGCTGAGCGGCACACTCTTTGAGTTCTCAGTGTTTGAGGGTCACAATTTGCCTCAACACAGGCGGAAAATGTTTGTTAGATTGGATGACTAGCTGTGCTTTTTTGTTTGAGCCACGCAAAACCATGAAGAATTTAACATTCAGCTATGTTGCAGCATATAAATGGGATCATCCAACATACTGTTTATTGGTGCAAAGACTTAGTAATCTAATTAAACTCCTGCTAGCTAGTCGCAAGATGAATCTTTCTATTAAAAGAATGAAGCAAAACCTGGGAAATACTCTGTAACCATTAGACCAAGCACCCAGAGATGTGGTGATGTGTACAATAAACATACATAACTATATTTTTGGGAACACTAAGAATCCAAAATTCGCTCGTTAATTCATGTGCATTCTGTGTTGAATTATCCAATTCAGGTCTAAATGATGCATACTACTGCAATTCCGAGGTGATTCTATGCCTTCTTGGGACCTACATAAAGCCATGTCATATATAAGACATTTTAAACCTGCTGATGTGTCGGCCTACCTATTATTGTACTTCAATTTGAATGAGAAAAAATACTTTTTCTTTTCTAAATTCAGGACTGGGTTGCTCCTGCTTTAAACCTGGAGTTTCCATGTAACCTGGAATTTGGCAAAAGAAGCAAAGTGATCTTTATGTTTCCTCATATAACAGATTTTTTTTTCACAAACAAATTTAAATGAAGTGATACCTTCCCTGTAAAAGCAATAATCCCTAGAAGTGACTTAATATTTCAGTTTTACTTTCACTGTGCTCACTAAGTAGGTTAAGTCTCAAACATTCTCACTTAAGGGAGCACCGATTCACCCCAAGAGTGTTTCCTTCTCACAACTGAACTCTATCTGCATAGACAGCCCCAGTTCTGTGTGAGAGAAAGAGCAAAACCCGAGTTGTGGTGGTTATTGTATGGAAGTGGGTCAAAATGGCCAACTTTTTTGGCCAGGGATGAGGGTGTGCGTCAATGCGTGCTTGTGTTGGACAGGGGAATCATGAGATGTATTGAATTTCAGATTTTAAATTTGGAGGAGAGTGTGAAATGGGAAGGGAGAAAAGAAGGATGAAAAACATGTTTAAATTTAAAGTACGTTTGTGCTCAGCAAGAACATGATAAACAAGAGAAGGAATGAAGTGAGTCAGAAAGCTCAACTGTTTCAATAGAACATAGAACCAAGAGTCTCACTGGGTGTTTCCAATAGTTTTTCAGCCTTTTGGTTTTCAATTTACTGAAGTTTTAAGCTGATATAAGCCTTTTTTATTCAGTTCTGGGCTCTCTGTCCCTTTGGAGAAAATAATGATGCTGAAAGAGGACCCTCAAAGTAAATCCACACAAAACCTTTTCTGAAACCATCCCATGGCTGTTTTTTTAAGATAAGGGCCAAGACAAACCACTTTGAATAATAATACTGCCATACTCTCTGTCTTTGCATGTCTATGTATTGCATTGAAGTTTTCACAGCATGCATGTGCGTCTGTGTACAGCACCAGAGATGAAATTATTGCAAATGTTGAACTGATAAAGTGCAGTGTGAGGGTTTTTGTTCCACTCATCTCAATATCTGGCTGAGACCAAAATAGTATTTTATTGTAATTTCCACAACGAAAAAATAACTGCCCTTCAAGTGCTGTGTGGATCATATTAATTTAATTAAACAGCAAGTGTACGTACCTCTCTTAAGACAGAAGCTCTTGGAAGTTTGCAAATCTAGATGATTTTGGTCTTTTGTAAATCAGTGCTAAGAAGATAAGACAACTAAATGATACCCACTACTCACAATAATCACAGGAAATGGAACCCACTCATAGCATCAAAATAATTTCAGATAAGTGTTCAGATGTCCAGAAATCACCCTTGTGAAATGTTTATTCTCATAACTCTTCTTACACAAATACCTAAAAATACCTAAGACATTTACTAAGTCTGGATACTTCACACAAATGTTCTTAGTATCAGTTTAACCGTATACATATTTTTTTTATTTCTACATTGTTCAATGCAGCCGTCTTAAACAGCTGCATGTGAATCTGGAAGGGAAAAGTTCCCATGGTACAATTAAAAGGCGAAAGGTACAGTTCAAAAGCCTCCATTGCTTTGGAAATGACTCAGGTTGACTTATGTTAGAATTAAATGTGCTAAATAATAGACTGTTTCAGAGTGAATTAGACATAAAAACAACATATTCTGCTGATAAAATAAAAGGGTAGATCACCTATACAATACTAACCTATAACACTAGTTTTCAACTCACCTTTAAAAGGACCACATTATTTCAGGTAACTGTGAAGTTTGGCCTCAGATATTCCTGTCCTGCTCATGTGAACTCCAAAGGTAATAAAACACTTTCCTCTCCTGAAATTCAGACTGCCTCAAGGAGCCGCCATCATAGCCGAGGGGCCCATTTGTGTGGGCTGCAAGAGCCTTGTCTCTAAAGTTCTGTGCAGGGACAAACACACTTCACTCAAATCTTGATGATTGGAGTGTTCTCCAGGCACGATAGCTTGGTTGGAAAATACACACTGTCACAACGCTCACTCTAAATTTGAATTATTTCAAATTAGACTCAAAGCCTTTTGTGAAGCATGAGATTACAGACTGGCCTGTTGTAATTTTCCTGCTATTCTACCACGGGCAGAGAGCGGCTCAGCTGTGGAGTGCGATTGTATTTTTCAGAAGATGCAATCAGCTTGCGTGCACGTGACTACATCTGTGTGTGTATGGTTGGTTTATCATCCAAAATGATCCTAATCAAGTCAGAGCAGAGTGACCTGGGACCCTGTTTGGTCCCATTCTCACCGTGATTACTGTGAGCTGTTGAAAGGGATGATAAAGGGTTACTTAGCAGGTGATGACTGACTCATATGTATAGACGGACGGCAGGAACACACACTAAAGCACATTTCTCCCACGCGCATTCACATCCACATTTCGCCATTGCTCCTGTCTCCATTCCAAGGCAGATATTACACATGCTTTATAGCTTTATTTCCTCTCCAACCACAATATGGTGCCATTACCTCCACTAATCTCCAGCTGCTTAACCAAAGACACACACGCCCGCATGCAGTCTCACACTCCACACCCTTCCTTGTCTAAATTAGAGGTGAGCAAAAAGGTGCAGTCTCAGGAAAACCTGCACAATGAGAACAAGAGACAGATGTCAATGTCTCTCAGTGCATCTGCTCAACTTGTTGTTTGTGTTTCCATGTGTGTGCTGAGATGCACCTTTATTTTTTATTCATTTCTCTAGCTTCCCAATCCAGTATGCTATAAAGAGAAGACAGGGCACGTGAATGTGAAACAACATGCACACACACCCATCCTAACCCAGAGGCATGAATAAACATACACAAAGACACACTTGTCCAACTCTAATGGCCCAGGGCGAGGACGTGTCATTTCTTATGAGTGACTAGAGGCTGCAAGGACAAAAAAAAAGTTGTGAAGAGAACAGAAATGGAGGATGGAAAAGAGTGACAGACACTGTCTTTAGGGTATAAAATAACTGAGACGGAAAGGGTGAGCAGACTTGGAGGAATAGAGAGACGAGGGCTCAATAATGTGGCTAATTAAGGCTTGCTAATAAAAGAAAGGGAAGAAGGCAAAAAAGAAAAACTCTGGACAACGTGCAGAGGAAGATGCTATTAAATCATAGCCAGTGGTGAGGTAGACCAAAAAAGAAAAAGAAAAGAGAAGCATTCAAAGTACAGCCTAGGGCCTATTGGCTAGAGTTATATTTAAAAAGTAACTAATATGAAAAATTAATTAGGATTGCACTGTAGGAGGGTTCTCTCCCTCTCTTTCTTTCTCTCTCTCTCTCTTTCTCTCTCTCTCTCTCTCTCTCTCTCTTGCTTTCTCTCTCTTGCTTTCTCTCTCTCTCTTTCTCTCTTTCTCTCTCTCTCTCTATGCCCCCCTCTTTTTTATTCTCTGTCCATTTGAAAAAAAGAAACCTGCAGGTGACCCACATGACAAATAGATAAATTGTCATGGAGTAACTAAAGAAAAAAAAATCTCTTTGTGACCTGTCTGAATTAAAAAAAGCACAAAAACATAGTGAATCATCATGCAGCACATTTAAAGATTGCTGTCACAGATATTTGCAGCCTGTAGAAAGAGTGTTTTTATATTAACCATTGTGGAAAAAAAACATTCCTACCTCTTGAACTTCTTCAAATTCTGTCATGCTACAATCACACATTTCCATGTATTTTCTCATGTGACTACTACCACAAAGTAGTGCCCATTTGTTAAGTAGAGACAAAATAACAAGTTGCTCTCTGTTTTTTTTTTTTATAAACATATATTTCAGAAGAAAGGTAAGCATTTGAGTATAATGCCACTTTTACTCAAACACCCCTACATAAAACAGTGCAACAGATTCCCATAGTCACAAAATTCACCCATAGAGGCCAACTATGATTTAATCTCAATGTGAATCCACAGTGGATCTTAAAAGGCCTCAGAGGTTTTTTAGAAAACATCATTGATGGGCCATTCGGCCACATTAATATGCTTTGATTTGAAGCTCTGACTGCTCTATAGTCATTGTCCAGTTGTCTACTTGGTTTTATTTAAGGGTGTCAGAGTAAAAGCAGATGAATGCAAATCCATAGAGCACACACTTTCCATACACATCACAATCATGAACTGATTTGTTCTGGTGTATCAAAAAAAAAAATCCTGAAAATGAAAAAACAAAATTAAAAGGGTATCAATATTTTAAACGGCAAAACCTTCAAACATAAACTGTAAGTACAAAGGTTGTTTCTGTTGCTGAAACATTCAGAATATAAATCATTTACACTGGACTTTTCTTTCTTCTCATTTAAAGCATAAACACAAAGACCTTTGAAAGAATAAGAGTCAATAAATTGCTTCTCAGAATCAAAGGAACTCCCATAGATTCCATGAATGCTCTCACTCAGAAACAAAAGAACAAAGCCCAGGAAGCAATATTGCATCTCTGTTGCATCTGAAGGGTAAGAGTAAGAGTGTGTGGGGGGGGGGGTTGTCTTTCCACTCATTCCCTCATCTCAGGGTCTTAGCGCCACAGAGACTCATGATCCAACAAGCTGCACAAGTATGCCGGGATTAGCTGTGCCGCTCGGATCTGTCGCCATGTGAGGGAGGAGGAAAGTAGGGATACAGGGGGAGCCTGTGCTGGTGAGCAGCCAATAAAGAAGGATCTAACACTTATCAAAAGCCACACAATCCTTGATCAGGAAACCTGCACACCACATCATACACACTGATGACTTGCTGATGATTCACTCCCAGTACACCTCAGGGTATGATTCCAAACGATATGAAAATGGGAAAAGCTCTTGCATCTGTAATAGAATCTTCCATTTTCTGCTTTTTTTATTGAATTCATTCACACAAAGCTTTTCCCTGTGCTTTTACCTATTTCTCGCCACCTTTACACTTACTGAATTATCTGTTGCCCGGAGACATGCGTCAGTGACATTCAAATGTTGTTTGTTAGGACATCCTGCCTTACTGACTGGTTCTCAAGATAATAAAAGAAAAATACTTTATTCATAAACCATGAAAAAACCATTTACCTGTTTGAGTAACAGTGGTTAAGGTAGATTTAAGCATGAATTATGTCTTATTCATTCATCAAGTTATTGTCAATTTGTTCATTTCGTCTTAAATAAAGCAAAAAGTATGCATAAATCTTGATTCTCCTGTTTGTTTTGATCACAGATCAGTATTTTAATTTGGACAAATTCTCAGTAAACCAGCTCTCAGTTTCACTTTTTGTTTCTCCTTTAAACTTGAGACCAATAAATTAAAGTTTGACTGACTATCTTTGTAACTGCCTCCAGTTTTAAAGCACCGCAAAACCTTCACTCTTCTTAAGCACATTAGCTGACACAAAATCATCTATCATGAAAAGTGAAGAGAACATCTGAGCTGTTAGTCAAGAAATGTGAGAGGTAACAGAGTAAACCTGGGAGCAGACACTCATGTCTGTCAGTACTGATGGCTGAGCATGAGCCTTAAATTTATTTTGTTGAGTTAAAAACTGATGACAAAGATGTGAGATATTTGGAAGCCTCTGTTGTTGTCTCTGCACCAGCCTTCAAGTTTTGTGACTTTGACCCCACACATTGATTTATAATTTCTGTTATTGCTATTGTTTACTGTGGTATTATGAACAATGTGTTTGGGTTTTCAGGCCCCCCTCATGTGCAAACTCTCAGTTGTGTTTTTACATCATGATTAGCAAGGAACAAGTCTACAACCTTTAGGAGACCCAATGGTCAGAGTGAGTAAGCCAGAGATGCCAATGCAAATGGCAGTTTTTATTCCAGGGATGGACAATAAAAAAGTTGATTAATTAAGATATTAATCAACAGTCATGTACCGCTCATTAGGTATTTGCCAATTGCTACAATCCTCCCACTACACCTTTGCCCGTTCACCCACTGACATCCACCCATCCATGCAACAACCACCTGGTAAGCACTACTGAAATGTGCAACAACCTTATTTTATTTTCCTCCTTCCTCTTAAAATGTTAGTGAAATTTATGCCTCAAAATTGATCTTACTGTTGACAAAAATCAGGCAAGTAATTAAAACAAAATTGTGAAAACTAAGACAACAAAAATATGAATTTTTTTTTCCAGAATGAAATCTGATTAAAAAAAAAAAATTGCAGAAAAGGAGAGCAAAAGCAAGAATCAACAATTGAAAATAAATATCTGCATCTGACCGTCTGAAAGTCAGTAAGTGTCCATTCTGACCAATTGACTCATCTTCATGTTGTAGGACCTGCTGACATTTTGTGGACCACAGCAGAACTTCTGTTCATCCGTAGTTCTGTTGTTTGGAGATGGAAAAGCATGCAGATTTGATCTTGATATGGTAATTACTGGTTAAGAACATTGAAATAATCAAACTTACAAAATCAATAGGGAATCTAAAACTTTTTACTCCCCACTGTCATTGCACGCATAACTGGGCAATTATTCCTCCAAGGATCACTTTAAGAAAAAACATCCAATTCCCCTGAGTTTGAAATTCTGTTGTAAGACCAACTAATACTGATACTCATTAGCACAAAACTACAAGCAATTACTTTTTGAACATTGCATCATTGTTATGTCATTTTAATTGCTTCTGCTCTGTTTTATTTTTCAAATCCGTGCTTCTTCTCTTTGGACACATGAAACACACATATGGTTTTATTTAGGCAAAGCTGACAGCCTAATGTAAAGGCTTTAGAACAGGGTATATGATAATGTACCCTGAAAACTGGTATATGATAATGTCATGTTGAATGTACATTGACCTGCATTACAGATATTAAAAAATGCTCTGAAACTTTAACTCACAAAATCGCTTTGCTCTATAATACATCACAAAAAAAACATGTATATTAAAAAGCTGTGGTGAAGGAATGGATCAGGCCAGCTTCTATCATTTTTATGGGATTTATGAGACTCAGCACATATTATTCTACCAGATCTGAAATGCTCGGTGGCAGGATGGGTTTTTCAACAGTGATCCTGAACTGTTGATAAAGAACTCACAAGAATATTATTTTTACACTGGAATAAACCGAAACCAGCTAATCTTTAATACCTGGGAAAAAATACAGTTATACTGTATAATCCTCTTCCGGGAAAACCTCCAACAGGGCGATGATGCAGTATCCCTGGTTCTCATTCATTCTCTTATTGCTGGTGTCCCCGCACTCACCCAATCATTGGAACGTAACAACACTAACAGAAAGAGATGAACAACCCTAAATGGTCGGCAAAAAGTTCCTGTAAGCCTTTAGAGCATGCAGCAGTTCACCGCTTTGTTGTTAGTGTAAATGTTGTGCTTATCGCTGCATAATATGTCAAATAGCAATTTCAATATCAATTTGTGTGAGAATGCAATTGCAAAGGCCTGCTTCGATGCAAAATGTGGAGGTTAATATAATTTAATTGCCTTTCCTGTGGATTGATTTTATCTGTCCTTGATGTTCAAATCTGATTTAGACTTTTGTGACCTAGATGCTAACACCATTCTACTTAAATTCATTCAGGACATCTAGTGGCAGTTTCTGATATGGGAGACATAGGCAACAGCCCAGGGCGGCACTCCTGAGGGGGGAGTGGCATGAAAATGGTGCCTCCTCTCTCACTTGTTGCTGTTCCTAGTTTTGTGTTTTTTATTCTAACTCATTGTGCAATTCATGAGTTTTGAGTTGGCCTATTTTGCAATGTAACTGATAAAGATTTTGGGCACAGAACAAAACTTCACTTCCTAAGTATTTTTGGGATGCTCTTTTATAACCATTGCTATTTCATGCCTGTCTCCGCCTTATAAAAATCCTCAATTCACATCCTGTTTCTTTGACAAGCCTGGATTCCTACCTTATAAGGATTAGGCTTTGGTTTATCTGGAGGATTACTGCTTATCAAAGCAAAGGAAAACATAAATCTAAAAATGTTCCAGAGACAAAAGTGGGTAATAAAGAGTCATACACAAACCAGTAAAGCAGGAAAAACTTCCCATGCATGGGAAGCAGTCAGAGTGACCAACCACAAGGAAAATAACATTAAAATGGGGCTCAGTGAAAAGAAAGTTGAACAATGTGTCACCTGCTTCCCACAGACTGCTGGCTATAAGTCAGGGGTTCAGTTTCCACTTGGATGGTTAAAATAAGGCTTTGGTTTAACTGAAAGCAGTTCCCAGATTTGTTCCATGAGGGTAAAATCTTCCTTCCGACTAAAGTCCCATCAAACTCTGCAGCATACACACGCACACACCGGCAAACACAGAGAAGAATCCTCTGTTAATGTAACGCTTCAGTAGGATGAGCATCAGGAGCTCAGGGCACGACCGACAAACAGGCTGCAGTTTTTTCCTGCTGCAAAGGAAGAAGGGAAACGGGAAGAAAGAAATATTACTTGACACAGAAAGAAGGAAGGTGAGGGCACTGTGGTGACACCAATCCTCCTCTCAGTCAGTCTTTTTGCCCTTCCTGCCTTTCTAATCCTCATTTTAATTTTCATCCCCCTGGATGTAGCTGCCACCTCTATAACCTTTTTCTCGCATCTGACTATTTCTCCCCTCTTCTTTTTCAATCTCAGCGAACATATCTGTATTATCTTCATTATGCCATCCTCTGCGCATCCCTCTATCTCCTCATCAGCAACTTGCTGTTCTATTTCTCTCATGGCGCCTCTGCGATTTGAGGTGAGTAGGTGAATCTTTTTGGTTTTCTGGGGGGAAAAAAGGAGTGGGCTTTTGTAGGAATCTTCAAACAACCATTTCACATGTGTCTTGGTTTCAAGAATCATTTATAAAAGCATGAAATCCTACATTGGAAGCAAATTGGGAAAGACTGGGGTTTTCAGGTAGGATTATGATGTATATGTACTCAGTATAAAAATGTGTACTGCACTTAAACACACTACTGTATCTCTCCAGGCAAGAGTTGTTTTTCCTCCAACCTCAGCCTTCAGTTTATCGATATCTGCAACACATTGCACACAGCGTCAGGCGGGCTTTTTCCCACTGACTCTCCATTTATTAATAGTATACATAGTGTACAGCTCAGTGCTTTGTTCTGTATGATGGCCTCTCAGGAGAGTGTAAATCAAATACAAAGAGAGCAGGAACAATTCATAAAAAGAGATATTTTCCCCCTTCGCGTAGTCCACTATACAAAATATAGATGGTGGTGTTTGTGTGCAACACAACACGGAAGCTTCTCATCTTTCCAAGAAATCTGAATGGCACTTATCTTAGAGAGAAACTTGTTTGTGGTATGTTTACCTATGGATGCTATATAACTTTAGGACTTACTCATCATCGTCTTTCACAGTCAGCTTTATCATTTACTTTTCTTTGTTACAGGGTTCTGACAAGACGTTATCAGCAGTCAGCATCTTACCTGCATTAGAGCTCTCTAAAGGACTTTTAGAGTGAGGTGAGTGACTGCATCACATTTTATTCTTCCTTTCCTTAGCGCAAACGATGAAACAATATCCTGCATTTTAAAAGAGCTGAAGCAGCATGACAGTCTTTAGACATTTAGTGTCTATTCAATGAAGTTTGTTGGATTAGCAGTTGGGCTTACTGTTAATCAAAGTGAGCCCATGTGAATTACAGTGCAATTAACTTAACCATGCCAACTGTCACATATGATTTAATCCAGTTGTATGTTAAGTAATATCTTTTTCAATACATAATTTTTTTCATTTATTTTGCTTTATGTTAATCATTTCCTTACAGTATCAGTACACCAGCAGACATTCTACTTTTACTTTTTAAATGACTTTTAATGCTAAGAAAAGGAATGAATTGTTGACCAACTTAATGCAAGGCGAACATGACATACCCTGTGGTAGATGAAGAGGGATCATGACCAAAACTCATCATAACATAATCACAAACAGGAAATGTTGTAGCTACCTGAAAATCAAATCTAAATTAAAGTTCAGCTGAAGTTCAGGCACACTTGTAAGATCTTTTTGATTGGTTTTACAGGAGACCACCATCTCAAGCAAAATATGTAAAGAGTAAAAAGGTCAGATGACAATTTATATTCAGTATGAAACATTACAGGGATTCAGAGCAAGATTTTACATTTAAGTCGGCTCTCTTTTGGTGTCTCCTGTGGAGCAAAACTGTATGATTAAATGGATGAAGTTATCATAAAGAATTTTGATGACCCAGTCATGCAGAAAGTAGAAGCAGTTTAATTGCACAGATAGTTTTTTTGTTTCTTTTTTGCATGAAATTGTTTTGTTATGTTGTATTTGTTTGTAAATAATTTAATTAAGTAATTAATTTAAGTAATCCAGTAAACCAGACAGTGTAAAAACTTTAGTTCTTCTAATAGAAGTAAAAACAATCAGGAATACTAATTGAAGTGTATATGGCCACCACATAATATGAAATGTAGAATAGGTATTTGTTGTTTTGTCAGATGTAGTGAAACATCAATAGAGGGCGGTTGCATCAAAGCTGATACCTCTATTTGTAAAAAGGTTCTTAAACTTAGGATAGAAGATAAAACAGTCAGCCAACCTGTTTTCTTCTATCCTCCAAGTTTTATTTTGGGAAATATAATTGGTTCCTATTTGTTAATAACATATTTTTCAGTTTAATTATTATTTTTTTTGTTTCCAATATTACATACTCATCTGACTTGTACTTCTCATTGTCACAATTTGCACGTTTAGAAGATTTTCTATCAAAATCTGACCTACTAATTACAACAGCAGGCTATTGCAATGGGCAGTAGTGGTAGGGACTGTACTGATGTTCGCAGTAGTTAGAAAATGTTTGCATGTGTGTTTACACTGGATATGGTTTCAAACTGATGGTCTTGTCCTTTTTAGGTATTTTGCAGTTTGCAGATTTCCATATGCTTTCTTTAGTTTCGATGCGTGGAGCACTGTTGATTTGTGGTAGACTGAAGCAGAGCTGTGCGATGTGCCATTTATTTTTAAAGTGTGCTCCGTTGATTTTTATAATTCTTGATACTTTGAAATTTTTTATCGAGATGTGTTGCTGTCGTCCCTTCTCAGTACATGCCGACTTGAGAAGAATCAAGACTTGATGTCTGATTGACATCTTCCATGGTATCGTTTCAGATTTTTTGAATATTATTCAAATTTACTGAATATGTATAACAAACTATTTAAAGAAGACCACATTTGTATGAGAAAGACTGACAGCCATGACTTTAAAAGCACCTTCTGCACTGTAGTTCATTCTGTACCAAACCAAACAATTTGTTCAACAGAATAATGACTTGAAGAAATACAGAAATCTAATAGTCATCCAGAGTTTAGAAGGTTGAATTTAAAACCATTTTATGACAATATTTCTGATACTCAAAGCTTACTTTATCACAGCCATATTCAGAGTGTTTATGACTGAAGTGCTTAGAGGATAAATTGTAACTTTACTGATGGTACCTCTAGCAATCACTAATAGTATACATATATATATATATATATATATATATATATATATATATACTGTGTGTGATTTAAATAAATAAATAAAAAAAAACTTTCTATACAGGCATACAAATGCATATGTCAAAACATTTTTTTTTTATCTTGTTTCAGTTGAATTCACCACAAAATTACATTATCATTATCTGATGATAAGTTTTTAGGATTCTGGACAGATATTTTGTCCAGTTGTCTAAAGCTATTTTTCCATTCATAGTAGTAATTTTCTACATGATTTTTTCCTGTAACATCATTATGTGTATTTCCATTGCATTATCATCTCCTACAAAACCCCCCAAAAACATTTAATTCTAAGTACGATAAAGTCCCAGTGTTAGGATTTAAATTGATTTGACAGCCAAAGAGCCACAGAAAAAAGTACCTGTTTTAAAGCTGTATTAGAAGTACATTTCTAATACAGGGGCCTGGATTGCTGCACACATCATTTTAAAAAGACTCTGGCTGATTACACTTCTGCTCAGGCCAACCAGATGGGGCTATGCTGGGAATTAACCATGCAGCATGTACCAATGAAATGATAAGCATCTAATTTGTTCCACCCCACCAAATGTGTCAAACTGGGGAAAAGGGGGCTGTCAGTCAAACGTGGTTTGCCTAAACCCAGACAGTCCTGAGAAGCAGAGGTTTAATGAGGCCAAGTAAGAGAAAAGTTCAGTGACCAACAGCGTGAAAGGCAACTTTGGAAGTTACTGCTCTTGCAAAACAAACTTTCACCTTTGCTTCACATTAATAATTTTAAGAATTAGAAAGGAGTTGAACTTTATTGCGCATCTGAACAGACTGTGGCATTATATACAAAGATATCTTTGAGTGCACCGTTCGACATACAAGGCAACAAAATAACCCTGCATAACAAAACAAAAACCCTTCGTGACCTACAAGATACAGAGCTGGTGGAGATAATTTGTACATCCTATGTTCCCAAAAAAGCAAGTGTTACTCCCACTGGTTTTATTTTTATTTATTTTCCAAAAATGTCCATGAAATTCCCAGCAGTGCTTTCAGTAAACAATTTCGAAACAAATCTGTGGCTCATTTGAGCAAAAGAAAACAAAGAAAGAAAAAAGAAAAATCAGTATTAGACAGACTACCTACCAACAAGCGTATCATGTTTGCTTTGTTTGAACTTAGCAGTTATTTTACTTTTCAGCAACAAATCGCTTTATCTTAATCACCTGTGAATTAAAAAAAATACAAACATCTAACTTAATACTTAAAGTAATACTGGAATAGCACAAATATTATTTCAGGAACACTCTACTACCATGTTTTCTTACTTAATAATAATTTTTATGGCTCTAGGAAATGTTTTGTCCAGGTTCTTTTTCTTCCAGTTTCCTAATATGAAGCAATTCTCACTGGTCGAAAAATTTAATGATGGACAGGAAAGATTTGAAATCTCTTTGGATTGATTATGCTTCTATTATGAAGGTATTTATTGATCTAACCCTTTGGATCTTTTTGAATCTCTGTATATCTGTCAAAACATCTATTTATTTGAGGAAAAGGAATGAGTAGTAGAGACTAAAGAAATCCATTATGATACAGCCAACAAGTTTAAAAACATATAAATGTTTGATTTTTTTGTCTTTACCTACAGTATTGTAGCATCAGATTGCGGCTGGACGGTATCTACTATATTCTGTACTGATGCAGTTCTGTATCTGGAACATTAATCGTGATCAGGACATTTGTACTTTTAATCAAAAACATTTTCTGAACTTTTTGCTGTCTGAATGGTCTGTTCTTTTTTACTTGCGCTCCCTCCTCCAGTGACAAAGTAAAGATCATTTTTAAATAACAAAGCTTCTGTCAAATGTAAACAAACTGAGCTTCTTCCCTCCCATTAGAATCTTCTTTTCTCTGTGCTCAGCTGTTTCTGCTCCTTCATGTGTAAGTAATAAACTCATAATTACTGCCAATAGCTGCAAGAACTAGTGGCCTATAAAAAATGCACACGTGACTTGCATGTGCACGAATGCCTGCAAGTAAAACAAAAGTGCAACTCCTGACCATCTGTCAGATGCACATAAAAAAATCTAAAAGCTAATTTGTTAATTACAAGTGTGTGTCTGTGTAAATTTTCTTGTACGTGTGTGAAGTAGAGAGATTATTTGTGATATCAGTTTTTGATGCCAAAGTTTCTGGAAAGCCATCATAAATCCAACCCAGATTCTGTTTACATGGGGAAATGGGAAGATCTGCTATCTCTCCTGTGTGTGTGGCTCCAACATTCACAAACACATTCATAAATAAAGACTGACAAAAAGGCACAAGACAAAGCTGCAATCACACACAAAAGGTAGTATGCAGGCAGCATATTGGCACAGAATCTATTCTATTATTTTTAAAATATCAAACAATTTAATTTTGATTCAAGTATTTGACTCAAAATGTAACACATGCAGTGTTTTAATTAAACCATTTGAACCAAAACAGTGTGGATCACTGAACAAAGACCAAAAAAAAAAAAAAACCAAGCAAACAAACAAACAAAAAAAAAAATGCTTGGGATTTATGAGTCAAGGCATGAGAAAAAACAAGCATAAAATGTCATTGTTTTTTTTTTCTTGAATCACAATCAAAATGTTTTTTGTTCTTTTTTTCACATTAAAAATCAAAACAAAACTAACAAAGTAAAATATTAGTAAAAAAGAAAGTAACAGTACAAAGTCAAGCTGATATTCTCAACATAGAACATTGCGTCATAAAACATGAAGCCTGGTTGCGTTTGGATGAAGCCTGATTCATTAATTGATTTGGGTTGACATTAAAAAAAGTCTCAAAACCAATTACAAAAATCAAAAACAGTTCAGTAAGTTTAAAATTGATTGAACTTATGACAGGGGTAGATTGAGGGTATACACACACACACACACACACACACACACACACACACACACACACACACACACACACACACACACACACAAACAAGCA
>CAEFZX010029637.1:0-50460 GCA_903066825.1 Alfaro cultratus
ATCTATCTATCTATCTATCTATCTATCTATCTATCTATCTATCTATCTATCTATCTATCTATCTATCTATCTATCTAAAAATGTTTTAAATGTCTAATAACGTGATTAAAAATGTTTTAAATGTCTAATAACGTGATTTAAAATGTTTTAAAGGTCTAATAACGTGATTTAAAATGTTTTAAATGTCTAATAACGTGATTTAAAATGTCTAATAAGGTAAAATAAAGTGTACAATCATAGCCCAGTTAACCCCAGTTCTTACAGGAACTATGTCAACTGGTTACCAGTGTGGGTCAGGGCCATCTCACTAGCAGACAGAGACCCAGCCCCTCTTGTAGACAGGCGTCTGGCCTTCCACCCATTCCACCGTTTTATTTCCTTTTTGTATTATCATCATCCTATCAGGACTAAATCTGTAACGGCTCGTCTGTTCCAGCTTCGCCCCAGTTATAAAATGCTGGTCGTTAACGCTGCAGTTTAACGGAGGTTCGTTGCGCTGCCTCCACGGTCCGCGGCTACTTCCTGGTGCCACAGAGAGAGGCAGTGCTGAGTTAAAGAGACAGAAACACTGGTGGAAATTCAGACAGAAAAAAAAGACCCACTGAGAGAGGAGAGGGGCTGGAGACGTGATAGGAACAGTTGACCGGATTCCCAGAAATTGAAATCCCCCCCCTCTCTCTCTCTCTCTGTCTCTCTCCCTCTCTCTCTCTCTCTCTCTCTCTCTTTTTCTTTCTGTTCTTATTTATGTATATATTTTAAATATTTCCTCGGTGAATCGAGCGGTTGTTGTTCGTCGGCGCGGATGACGGTCTGCTGCGGCTGAAGCGGAATCGTAACGGGGGAACATTTTCCTCCCTCCGACGGACGGACGGACGGACGGAGAGAAGCCTCGCAGAGATTTATCATTATTATCATCATTATTTTCACAGCACACTCGCTGTCGGTGCGACTATTATTATTTTTTAAAGCCCCATCCTCCTCGGCTGCCATTTCCCCCCCCCCCCGTCTCTTTACAACGATATTATTTTTAACGGCTCCACTAGGAAGGTTGAGGGTGACGGAAGATGGGTTGTTTGGGCAACAGCAAGACTGAAGACCAACGCATCGACGAAAAGGCACAACGAGAAGCGAATAAAAAGATAGAAAAGCAGCTACAGAAGGAGAGACAGGCGTACAAAGCGACACACAGGCTCTTACTGCTGGGTAAGGCTTGTTTAAAATGTGGACTAATCCGTTCCGTTTACCGAACACGTAGCCGTATTTCTTTGACAGCAGCAATAATATGTCATGGGGGTGGATATTGATGGAAGCTCCACAGCCTTACAGTTCATAATAATAACTGTTTACCCCAACCTGTGAGCCTATTTACCCCCTAATATGTGGGCAGGATGTAGTCGCTCGGTGCTGAATTTGTGTTTTTATATATATATTTATATTTTTTTCTGCCGAAGGTGCGGGAGAGTCCGGAAAAAGCACCATTGTGAAGCAGATGAGGATTCTACACGTCAACGGCTTCAACGCTGAGTGAGTGCTGCGCATTTAAAAACTGCACAGAAAATAACATTTAATGCTGTGCTTTATGGCTGCCCTGCTAATGAATAACGCCGCCGAGGCCAGCGCACAGCCTGCTGCCTCTGCAGCGCCTGTTGGGGCCCTGCAACCACCATGCAAACCTGCTCATGTCTGCCTCTTCCCCCCACTATTTCTGCTCTGTTTTTTTAAAAAACGGTAGAGTTATAAATGTGGGGGATTTGTGTGTATCACTAAGCCTGTCAGTGAAAAAAAACAAACCAAAAAAAAAAACCTGTTTCCTGTTTCATGCATGGGGGAAAGAAAGGTTGTGATCGACATAGGCCTATTGATGATTTGTTTTGCTGCAAGGCCTTGCATGGCATTGATCTTAACTGTGGTCTGTTTTAAACAGGCCTGCAACATGTCAGAGTCTTTTAACTGCAGGAAAATCCTCTGCATGTGTATTGAAGTTAAAGACAGGCTGCGAGGTTTAACCAAGATTTAAAAATTATAATGATGGGGTAAATTATTTCAGCATTGTTTTTGATAATGATCAAATTATTACACATCCTAGAGGAGTTTTTTTTGGCATAAATTTAACCCCTTATGGTTTTTTGGTCTATTTTGCTGCTTAAACATTTGTAATCTCTAAGACTGAACCCTGTTTTCCCTTATTGTCTGAATTAATTTGATCTAATGTCTGTTTTAAAGAGGCTTACAATGTTTATCTATCAGATAAACATAGATCAATTAATTACATGTAGTTACCAAAGCAAGCCAGTATTTGTTATTGACATTCAAATCCAGTAATAATAGCATTATAAATACTATTCTTTTTAGATCATAATTGAATTGTAACTTATGATAATAAGCAAAACTGTCTAAATGCTAGGAAGCATTTATTTAATAGATTTATACTGAGGAGAGACAGCCTTACTATTGAGATTTAACTGCAAAACTGCCATTATCACTGAGTTTTACCCGCTTATAAGTTAAATCGTAGCTTGTGCTTTGTTCACACAAGACTTTAAGCTTAAACTATGTTAGAATAAAATTTTAGGTCTGGTTTTTCTTCTTGAAGACCTTTAATCTCTTAGCATGAATCCCATTTCACCTCTTGCCCCTCTCTGTCTCAATTGTTCTCAACTCAGACCTGCAGAGTATTTTAACTGCAGGAAAGTCCCTCGTATAAATGTAGGAATTAAAATGTGTTTTTTCAAGAGGAGGCAGGATTTTACAATATAATCAATTTGAATGCAATACTAAGAATACCTTTTTATTGCAGATTTATACCTATCTGGGCTTAATTATATTTGCACTTGCAGATTATAGTTAAATTAAGTGATACTGCAACAAGAAAAGTTGTTCCTGTGTTCAATTTACTCAAGACTTTTAGTTCAAAATCTTACCTAAACACCTGTAATCTAAATTAAACTGTACCTCATTTAGCTTGTATGTTAAGGTGAAGGAAGATGTGAACAATTGATTACTTATTGTTGTTCAGGACTTGATCAATTCAATTTCCTCAACTATATATTATATAATAAACTGAGTATGACTTTTAATGGCTGTCGGTACCAATAGTAAATGTAACATGGCGTATTAACGTTTAGAAAGACAACGCAATCTTACAAAACGAGATTGTGGTAAGTAACAGTTCCTCCAACAGACTGAATATTTTATTGCCAAGCAAAGTGTGAAATCTTTAAATGACAACAAGCAGTTCAAACTGCAGTGCTGTTAATGTAATTCCCCTTACTTAGAAGTGGGTGTATCGTCAAAACCTCTACATATTTGATAAGTTTCTTCTTCTAGCATGAGCTGACACTGGTGCACACAGTGGTGCTAACGTAGCTTAGCGGCAGTGGCTAGCCTAAAAATAAATGCCAGATTTTCAAAATAGAAGCAGGGTATTCTGATTTGTGTGCATGAATAAGAATGTTAGTATTTTTAAAGCCCTTTAAAACAGATTGTTTTTCGCAGGGACGGCTAAAAGTGTACAGCGAAGTACCTGCAAGTCTGCTTACAAATGTAGCTATTTTCTTATTTTGCGTATTTGTACGACACAATCTCTCCTGTAATGTTTGTTTCTGTAAATAATGCATTCTAATGTTTTAATGGATAAAACATTAATATGCCATATGTTTACATACTAGTGCTGTAGCTAATGATTATCTTAGTAATTGATTATTCTGACGATTAATCGGATAAGAAAATGGACACATTCTAAAGAATTTTCATTTGATTACTTAAGCCTTTTTTTATACAATGTTAGGAAAAGATTAAAATATAAAAATAAACAAATAATTTAATTAATTTTTCCAATCAGAATTTAAACTTTCATTGCCTAAAATGCAATAATATAGCTTTCCTTTGGTGGATTTGAACCAGGCGAAGCTAAAATTGCTGATCGAAGACTTTTGGCTGAAACATATTTACAGACAAAGGTGTTTTTTCTTATCTTAAATGCAAAATATTGGCTTAGTTATTACTCTGACTGTGTTGTTCATCCAGAAAATGTCATTTTTTATAGTCTAAGGATTAATCTATTACTGAGTTAGTTGACAATTAATTTGATTAATCACAATTAATCCGATTAATCGTTTCAGCCCTACTACATTAAAGAAATCATAGATAAACTAGCTTCGGTTTCCTACTTTTATTAGAGGAGTATTTTAAGAGCGACATGCCAAAGGATACATTGAGGGGTAAAGATACGAAGAATCTGTGAAACGAGATTCTTCCTAAATATAGGAATCACTTTTTAATAGATGGAATAGATGTAAATTTAGCAAAATATTCAACATGGATCCAAATGGAGTTTTCACCATAAATCAACGGCTCATTATCTCCACATAGCTCCTTGCAACCCACCAAAGAGTATTTGTACTTTTAGACTTTAAAATCTGGGAAGAATTATTTGTTTATTTGTCCTGCTTCTAATAAAATGGTGGGAAAGTGAAACTTGCATGCATCAGTGATTATTCAAGCTGGTCATTCTGGAAGTTTTATACATAATAATCCATTGATTCAACAGGTCTTGAAACGGAAGTTCCTTCCTGTATAACCTCTAATCATATAATATACATGTAAATTTTATTTCGAGACGTACAAGGAAGTAAACTTTAAGTTAAACTTTAAGAAATGGTTCGTTTTTGTACGTGGCTTGCCAAAATATTTTTAACCAAAAACAGACACTCAGATAGACATTTCTGATCATGGATTATATGATTTCTTTCTTTCTTTTATTAGAATGTATAATAACAACACATTTGCAACAGTTTTTTGCGTTTTTAAGCTGCTTATAGAGTCCAGTATCCATCCTTCCTTCCTAAAACCATCTGGATAAATTTCTTAGCTACATTTAGCATTTACATTTAAATCAAAATGATAAGCTGAAATTCAGTCTGAAGCCTTTATAAAAGCTGTGTGGGATCCCTCTGTGTGTGTGTTTTTTATTTATTTATTTATTTTATTGTTTTGGTCTTCACTTCCTCATCAGTGTGTCTTGTCTCCATGCAGAGAAAAGAAACAGAAAATACAGGACATTCGGAAAAACGTGAAGGATGCCATAGTGGTGAGTTTTCCTCTGAGTGTTTGCTGTTGCATCCCATTTTACTGATTATTATACCAGCTTTTTAGCATCCCCCCCATCCTCCTCCTGTATTCATCCTGCTTAGTGCCTTTTCTGTTTTTTTTTGTCTCCCATTTCTGGTTTATAGACTATAGTGTCTGCGATGAGCACTTTAATACCCCCAGTCCCAATAGCCAACCCAGAGAACCAGTTTAGGATCGAATACGTCAAAAGCATAGCACCACTCTCAGACTTTGACTATCCACAGGTAAGTGCCTTCTCTTTTTAAAACTTCCTGTGAATGTGTTTTGGCTTGTGTGCTGAGTATGCGTGTGTTTTTAATCTTCCCCCACCCCCCAACGCATGCTTACGTGAGCGTTAGATGGCATGTGATATAATGGGTTTGGTGTTTTAGCGGCGAGGTATGTCGGACAGCGGCGATGCGGGTGATAAAACTCAGGGTGCTTTTAGCTGGAAATTTGCTGCTTCCTTCATCCCTTCAGACATTTCTAAAGAAGCCGCGGCCGTTTACCTTAAAGCAGATGAGAATGGGAACCTGTCCGGCGGCTCGGTTCCCTGTTAACCGTGTGGATTTGAATGCACACGGGATTCTTCTGTGTGTGTGATCAGCCATTCAATAGCACGAGGTCATGTGTTGGAAATGTAGATAATGTTTTACATAATTCTGAAAGTGTTCCTTGTTTGACACTGGCCACGCAGCGCCACAGAGCAGGAATGACGAATTGATAAAGAGCTATAGATAGATTTTTACTGTAACCGAACGGAAGTGTGAACGGTTAATCTGTAGTCCGCCTGTTGGTCTGCGCTTCGGAGAGCCGGCTCTATAGCTCACAAACACAAAATCTCACCAAGTATTTTTGTTCTAGATAGTAGTGAAAATATCTTAGTTCACTTTAAATACGACAAAAAATGACTTATAAGTAACATTTAAGCAAGAGGTAGCGTAGGGGTGTCCAAAGTGTGGCCCGGGGGCCATTTCTGACCCTTGGGTGAATTTTGTGTGACAAATCAAGACTGGCACAAACATGGCTTTCCAACACCTTTTGTAATTTTTTAAATTATGTCTTCTTAAACTGAAAATGTTAAGGAAAACACATAATTTTTCTATAGTTACTCTTTTTTTTTATCTCACGAAAACACGTAGTGAGTTTTTTGTTTTACTCAAAAACAGACTTATCTGACATTTGGCAAAAAAAAGAAAAGAAAGTTTGTAGAAGAAAATTCTTATTTTGTTACTGGGAATAAACTACAAACATTTCGTATCCTTCATGTTGAGCCCAAAATGACTGTAAAGGTTAAACATTACATGCTTTATTTACTGATGTGCAGGTGAAAGAGAAGGAATTTACAATATTTTGGGTTGTTAATTGGGGGATAAAAAAAAAAATGTTGACCTCTGAAAACTTCATGCGAAAAGTTTGGACCCTTGTTTTAAGTCAATATTTAGTTAATATTGATGAAAAACTGCCAGTTCCATTGGCAGATAATTTCATTTACAACAAGACATTTTCCCCATATTATGAGAAAAATAATCTGCCAGTGGAACTAGAACTTTTTCATCAATATTAAGAAATGATTTGCTTAAAACAAGCTCCTATATCTTACTGAAAAGTAACTAGTTTTGTCTTATTTCAAGTGTACTAAGATATTTTCACTAGAAACTAAATTAAAAAAAAAAACTTGTTAAGATTTTGTGTTTTTGCAGTGTTGCTGTTTGCTTTCATTTGCTTTATGAATTGAATAAAATAAATAAGTAAATTAAAAAAGTCACTGTCAAAATGTTTATTCTAAGAAAATTAAAAGACCGGTGTAAGGGAAAATGAATTAGTTTCCAACCTTTGGCAAAATTCAGAAGGAATTTAATATATTTTTTCCTAATTATATTGCTACAAATCAGTTATATTTAAATTGTGCACACTTTGTTAGGTGCCTTTTAGCAGAAATAAAATTAACTTTTATTAGATAGAGAGATCAGAGGTTTGAATTGGCTCAGCTCTGATTGGTAAAAATTAGGATGCATCGATTTATCAGCCGGCCAATTTATCTGCGCCGATTTCCTTAATTTTGGGAGATCGGTGATTGGCCGATACTGACATGTGAAGTTGATCTTATCCACTGATCTTATTTACCTCAGCAAAGGTCTAAAAATCAGCCACTGTCCTTTTCTGCTCTCCTGTGACAGAAATCTGACTGACAGACCGGCCCACCAGGTCATGTCTGTTAATAATCAGCTCACTGTTGCCAACTCAGCAACTTTCTTGCTACGTTTAACAACATTTCAGACAAAAAAAATTGGCATCAGTCAAAATCAAAATCGGCAGGTCAGGCCTTTTAAAGATGGGTAGTCTGTGTTCGGCCAGAAAACTGCACCACTAAAAACAGGATAAATGTGTGCGTTTCTGTGAAAAGCATCTGCACCCTTCTGTCTTCTGCATATCAGAGCGGATGACCTGAGTAAATTCAAAAAAATAATTTCACAGGGAAATAAAGTTATTCAAACAATCTGTGAAAAAATTTTTGTTCCCCTAACTTTCAGAACAACGTTTGCTAAAACTGCTAGTGAGGTTTTTGTTTTGACACAGTCATATTGGGAAGTTTTTAGTTTGAATTGCCTTGAATGGACTTGGACTAGGCCACTCCACTTTTTTTGTTTAAACTCCTTTAAAACTGACAGTTGGACATTTTTCTTTAGAATTTTCTCATAGACAGCTTAATTTATGGACTTCAAGTCTTCCAGGTTCTGAAAGCTCCAGAACTTCATACTAGATATTTTTATGTTAGACTTACCAGGATGCTTACATTTCAAATAGTTTTCTTTTATCTGCGCTATTCGCAGAATATTATGTTTTACTTCTGTAAGTGTGACGGACTTTTATTTTCTCTTCTTGCTCGGCGCTAGTTTTAACCTTGAAACTCTCTCACTGATGCCATTTTTGCCTGGTCTCCATGTTGTTGAATCATGAACTCTGACCTGAAGTGATGCATGTTGGTCCTTTAGTGCGTCAGATGTTGTTCTGGGTTCTTTTGTGACCTTCTGAATGAGGCGTCGTCTCGCTTTTGGAGTAAATTTGGTAGATTGGCTGCACCTGAGAAGGTTCCTTACTGCTCTGTGCATCTCTGTGGCTTTATAACTGTTTCCAGACTGATAGATGTCAAAGACTGATCTTACATTTATTATTATTGAGCATTTTTTAGATCCTTAAGTCTACTTCGTTTTGTCAGATGGATTTTTTTTTTTTGAGTGATTTCTCTATTCCACATGCAGGCCTGAGAGTAATCAGGCCTGAGTGAGGCTACTAAAATAGAAAAATGTGTTTCCTCACAGGTATTTCTTGATTTAATAAGGGCTACAATTACAATTAAAAATCTGTAAGGGGCAAACATATATATATTTTTTTTGCTATACAGGTTTCAGTCCAAAACCAAGTAAATACAGGGCCAGTATTGCCAGTACTGATACCAATACTTATTATTTAAGTATGATATATCATCTAACTTATGAACTTTTGGAGTTTTTGTGTTTTTTTTCTTTGAAATATTTGATTAAAATATAGGCTATAATAAAAAAAAATTATAGATGACTAAAAAATAATTTGATAACACGATAAGCAGATGTGGTATAAAAAAAAAATTCTGTGCATTGTTTTCTTAAGTAAAGTATAAAATATTATAATTTGAGAACAAATCAAAGCAAAACTATTTTTATGGTCGAGTTGAGAAACTATAATAAAAAAAATTTATTTCAAGATGAGATCTGAAACTAAGGTATCGATCTTATCATCTGAGTATCGATTAGGGCTTGACAGTAAATCAGCAACAAAATATATTGTGATAGATAATACTTCTGATAGAATATTCAGTATTAAATATATAGAATATTCGCTGAACTCTGATTCAGAACCCCACTGCATTCTGGGAGATGAAGGTAGAGGAAAGAGTTTAGCCACTCAACCTCTTTCGGCCAGCTCAGCAAGATTGGTGGAATCAACTGACTCACTCACTCTCTGGTTACATAGCAACAACTCACTCACTCTCTGGTTACCTAGCAACAACTCACTCACTCTCTGGTTACCTAGCAACAGCCTGCTGAGTAACTGGCACAGCAGTAGTTTCAGGTTTTGCCCTCATGCCTCATAACTGCTTAAAAAACAACAGGGTGGAGTGAAAACTGTGGGTAAAACAGGAAAGGTCACACCACTAGTTTGGCACTATTTTAGATATTTAAAACAAAAAACTAATCAATAATTGTAGATAATTGTATATGAAATGCTTTTATTGTCATAAGTTTTTCAGACATATTTTTCAGCCCTAGTATTGTTCTGATTCTTATACCGACTTAGTATCTATTATCAATATTTTGGACCCACCTAGAAACTAGATGTATATTGCATATAGTAAGTGCTGTGCTCTCCCTCCCCCACCTGTTGCTGTGTTACTCACTCCATGTCCAGCAGTTCTTTTTATTTTAAATGGTATTGTTCCCACGTACCTTCCTCACACGTTAACCACAACGTTTCACCTTCGAACAGCTTTATTTAACGTTGCATCTTAAAAACCAGTAGGGTGTCGGGTTGTGTGAGGGGCCCCGGGGCCACAGGAGAAGCGGCGTTGGGTTCCCATCCCGAAAGCGAACAACATGGTTCTGTTTGGAGCGCCTGAACTTGTCATCAGTCTCGGGCTTCACTTGTGCTGTCAGTGTCGCCACCACATTGTCGCTCAGCACCACCAGGCATGATATCCGGTGTCCCGGCCCGGCCAATTGGAGAGCCGGGGCTTTCATCTGGTGGCGCCGTTTTGAAACGTGGAAGCGCGTCTTGGTGGGAAAATACTGCACTGGTGATGTCATGTTTTGTGATAAGGAAGAGAAGTAGAAGACAATAACTTGGGTGTCACTGAAATGAAATGTCTCTTTTTGCCAAACAACCAAGTAGTTAGAACTAAATGTACTCTTATGATAAATATAGAAAGGATTCCCTTTATCTGTTGGAGGAATTGCAGCTTGTGAATCTTTTATTTAGTTTTATTTTTTAGATATGGAATGGAGTTACAATTTTGTGAATTCCTATGTCTAATGTGTGTAAATGGATTGAAATGGTTGAGCAATGTTGGCATAATCAGTTTGATCTCATTCTAATCAAATATTCATTGTCTTAAGATTTGATATTTTTTTTACATTTCCTTAATGTTTAAAGGAAAATAGCTTGAAGGATGAATTTGTGTCATAATGGATGGCAGGATCACCCATCTGGATCCATTATGGCTTGGTGGTAAATTGATTTGGTCAATTAATTGAATTTTCTGTTTTTGAGTATTTAATTTTTGGAAAATCTGGATTTTGTTTTCCAATGCCCCACTTTGGAGACCAAAGAACTGCCATCTTTTACAAACGTGCTTCACAGGTTCTTTTTTTCCGACTTTGAATTCAAGTTGACTCACAGAAGAAATTATTTTTACATTTTTAAGATATTTTCTGTAATTTGTATTTTTTAAGACAAGACAAGTTATTGTAAATTCCTCTCCTACCATGCATCCAACTAGTTAGTTATTTTCCAAAAATGCATTACACTATTCACAGTTTCAAAATATTTGGTTTTTTTATTTATTTTTTATTTCAAAAGATGAATAAAGTAGCAGAACAAAAATATTTTGAGGAACATTTGTGGTTAAAATTGAATTGGATCTGTGTGATTGGTTTTATGGGCAGGTCTGTTCATAACCATTATTTAGGACCCAATCATTGCGTTTTGTTTGCTTCCATTTGTGTTATTTTTATAACTTCAGTTTGTCTGACATTAGATGGGTTATTTACTTGGTTACTTGTTTCACATCCCTCTTTGCAACTTGCAAATTCTAGTTTTAGAAATGGCTCTGAAGGTATTTGGAGTACCATCCAATCCAAAGAACAAACTAATCAGCAAAATACTTTTATTTTTATGTACTCTAATTTGCAAGTCTGACCTTACTTTGTGATAACTCCCGGCTGGTGCCACATATAGAGGATATAAGGATCAGCGAAACGTCGCCCTCTCAGATTTAAATCCACCCCTGGTTGGTACAAAATGCGACACAATTTACTAAAACTGCAAGAGGGCGAAGCGGCCCTCACCCACAGCATTTAGTTGAACAGAAAGGTCGAGCCAGTTTATCGTGTGGAAACACTCTGGACTCTGAAAACCATAATGTGCAGAATTTGCTACTCAATTTGCTACTTTGAATTTAAATGTGGAGAAATTTGTCAGCTGCAAATGCATCTACATGAACCTAAGTACATATATATGTGATCTTTCAGTAAGATATTCAAATTCAAATTCAAAAAAACTTTACTAATCCCAAAGGGAAATTAAATGGAATATATGGAAAAATTGGTTGCTCAAAATAGCTTGGTGCTTTTTGTTATTAGATGTGACAATTATTCATTTACATTTTCATATTATATATGTATATTTATGTTATATATATCTATGATTTCTTTAAGATCTTGTTGATTTCCAGTTTGGAATACATTTACAGATTGTTTTTGTTTGTTTGTATTTCAATATTCGATACATTTTAATAAATACTTTCTTACACTTTATTGTAGGGAGAAATGTTCAAGTTTCAAGATAACTTATCATTCTTTGAAAGCATTAAGTGCATTATTTATCCAAACTCAATAAATAAATGATCACAATTCAATTTTCCATTAATAAACCAGCCCCAGTTTTAAAAGTGTCACCCCTATAAAAGCAGTGGTGGTTCTGCTTTAGTTTCCCAAACCGCCATCTTTGTTTTTATTGTAAGCAGGTGTAAAGTGTAGGAGGGGCCGGCAGTGCGCAGCAACAGGTGGGGGATGGGAGCACATTGCTACTCTGTGTTCGTTTAGTGACAACAACAAAAAAGTAACAATACTTCTAAGACGTAACATCAATGCAGTGTTGGGCTGATCTGTCGATTATATTTTGGATTACTGATTATTAATTCTATTGCAAAAGGTACTTAATAGGAGTTTTTTTTATGTGAACCAGGTGAATAAGCTTTTTTTTTTTTATCTTAAATGCAAATGTAAATATTTTTGTTTCATTTTGGCTTAATTACTACTCCTGAATGTTGGTCCTTTACCAATATGCCATTTTTGAGTTTGCATACGCCAGTTAATTAATCGATTACTAAATTAGTTGACAATTATTCCAATAATCAATTCGTTAGTATGATTAATCGTTTCATCCCTAATATGATGCACATTTTAGTTGTTTTTAAATAACAACTTCTTTACCTTTGTGTATTCTGATGCAATTTGACAGAAGTCAAATTGCATCAAATTGCATTGTTTAAAGTTTAAAATCTTTAAACTTTAAACAACCTAAACGATATAATTGTTTTGTTATGTTTTCTAGCGGCCATTTATTTAGTGTTTCAGGCAGGAAAGGGGCAGTGAATGGGAAGTGGGGAAACCATGCAGCAAAGGTCATGGGGTCAGGAGTCAAACCCGAGACTGCTTGCTTTACCGCTACGCCACGCGACTCCCATGACATTAAACTTTAATGGTCTTAAAACTGTTACTTTTAAAATCTTGGTCTTGCTTAATACCAGAAACATTTTCTGTAACCTACTTATATTCTGCTGTAGTCATGAGTTGTCATAGCGGGTACAAAATGTCCCATGTCGGATAACTCCTGTTCATACTCTTAAAAGTTGTTTTTTTTATTTTGGTTGTTGGCTTTTAAAATCACCCAAAATATCATTTAATTCTTTTTTGACATTGTGGTTGTTTAATTGCAGAAAGATCAGAAAAAAAACTGTTTATTTCACAGCTTTGAAGTGTTGGAGTTAAAGGTTTGGTACTGACTGAGGATCTTAAGTTTTTCCGTCTCCTCTATCTTTAGTATAACACGAAACAGAAAGCACGGATGCAAACGGTCGTCTATGCAAATGGAAACAAATGCCTCTGCTGTAGCAACATTAGCCACTCGACAGTGTCTTTCAAATGAACTGGAGCAAATTCAAATGAGCCTTGGCCTCTGATTTGCACTGTGTTGTTTTCCTCTTTCACACTTGTTGACTAGCACTAATGTTTCTGTTTAAAACAGGTGTGGCTCTATAACTGAAAATGGTTCAAAAACTGGTAATCTAACTAACTACTAGAGCCACAATTAGCCTCATAGTATATTTTCTTCCTAAAAGTTGAGTCAAGATTGTTGGATTGTTGGTAAGCATCATTATTTTTCTGTCCAGGAAGTTTCTCCCTCTTGTTGAACACTTGGCATGTATTTAAAACCTCATATTAAAAGATAAAAACCCTTTTACAGTCCTGGGTCTCCTTGTAAGATAGCCCAGGAAAGCCAGGTCTTTTTGCATATGTTGATCATGATCTGACACAGATCTACTGTTCAACTGGGCTACTACTAGTTACATGAAATCTCGTAATATTACAAATCCACAATATTTCTTTGGCAAGGTGTTTCGAAAACTGCAACCCAGTTGCTGGCAGCATGTGACTGTCTGGGGGAAGTAAATTTAAGCAATAATAAGTAAGGTTCCTGAATTTGTAGGTGTGTATACCAAGGCTTTAATAAAATTTGTCATTATTTTAAAGTTTGTTTACTGAGATTACAGAAAAGTCCTGGATTTTATTTAGTTGTATATTCAAAAAGAATGCTGTAAGCTTCTTCCTGGCTTACAAGAAAGACAAATTTGGATGTTTGGAAATATTTCTGTTCATAGAAAAACGTTGATAGTTATGGTATGCAAACTAAAGGAGTGTCCCACATCTTTTCTATAAAGACAATACTGTCTTGAAAATACATTTGCCAAGCTAAACCAAGTGTTGGTTTACAGATAGCCTCACTAAGTATGCTGTTAATATAAGGGCAAAAATGTTATATTCCTGGCTTGTATTTGGTTTGGTTTGGTTTACTTTATTGAACGTAGTGTAATAAAAGAGTAAAAAAATAAATTTAAAATAAAAGCAAACAAAAGAACAGTAGTAAAGTATATTTATGCGTTCAAAAGACGTGGGTAGAAGTATGAACTTATTTTTACGCCCAGCCGTCTTACATTTGTAGTATAAACTGATAAATTACTGCTCGCGTTAACTTGTTTTTAGCATTCTGTTTTATTATTTTCTATATCCATATCTATAACTAGTACAGTGCATTCATAATTGCATGCCATATATCATCAAAGTACGAGTCAAAACGGCTTTTCTTTGGTTTATTACGAACCATTTAAGTCATTTGAGTTTTGCCTTAACTTGTACTTAACTTCACTGCAAAAACACAAAATCTTACCAGGTGTTTTTGGTACCTGGTAAGACACACTAGGAGTATTAAGGAAGTTTTGTCTTATTTCAAGTGTACAAAGATATTTGCATTAGAAACTAGAACAAACACACTTGGTAAGATTTTGTGTTTTTGCAGTGCTGGGTTGTATTTGTGCACCTCTGCTTTTAAAGTCCAGTAAACGGTGGCCAGCTTATGTCATTTTTTTAAAAAAGTTGTTGACTTTTGCTGAATGCAGAAAGTAAGGCGAAATAATGCTTGATTTCCCCTGTAAGAGAAGTTCCTGTTCGGACTGTTTTAAGTCAAATGAGATGTAGGCCATTTTGTTCTGTCTCAGCCCTGACCTATATGATTCAGTTGACATTACATCACGGACTGTACTTGATTAAACTCAGTCTGAGCAGAGAGTCTGTTCCCGTGGAATGGAGGCAGATTGGGAAGATGTGAAACAGTTAAAGAAACAAAAAAACTTGGGTAAAAGCAGCAAATTCCCTCCTGGTCTCTTTCTGTGTTATCAGTTCCTCTGTAGGGCAGAGCACACACTGCATTTATTGAAAAGCCCAGTGTCACACGCTTCTGTGGAAAAGAGCCCTAAGGATCACACACCCCCACCCTCCTCATCCTCACTCCATCAAGCCCAAAACATCCTAGGACTTTGAGCCCCTGTAAGAAAAGAAAATCCTAATCTCAAGTTTAGCTAATATTAGTAGAAGTGGTTTGAAGATTGATTGAGTGCAGAAAACTCAGCTTCACACTCTTCACACCCTGAGAGCGAGGGTTACTTGAGCTTATTGTGCGACACTGTACGAGACCAGTGGAGTTTCTCCACGTTGAACTTAATCACCGGATCCGCCGAGAGGAGATCTCCCGGAGCATGTGATCATTTATCAAGCTGCTCCTCTCCGCTCCTCTCTCTGGTTCGCGGCTACTCCCCCTCCCCTGTAGAAGCGCAGAGCCAGTGCTGAGTGCAGAGAGTCATGTGGCGGTGCCAGGGTAGAGGAGGAGCCCATCCAGTCTGAAAGACATGTTCACAGGAGCCGGTAAAGGCTGAGCGCCCAATGGTCCCTGCACAGGGCAAACAGAGAGTCCTGGGAAATGTCTTAGAGTCATGGATGGGATGAGACCCCCCCTCCTCATCCCCATAATGCTCCTCTTTGTCCAGGAACAGGAAATGAGCTGCAGAAGGTATCATTCTGATAGATGCCTTCTTAATGTAAAGAATAGGTTACTATATGTATATTTTAAACGACATTAAGCATCAGAAACATTTGAATCTCCATGCTTTCTTCCATCTGAACCAAGTTTTATTGTAATAAAAGGTAGAGTTTCATTACGATTATTTTGTACTACTATACTTTGTAATAGTTCTCATGTGATGTCACATTTCCGTGAACTTTGTCACTGACAGCCATCTTGGCAGGCAGTTGCTATGGAGTTTCTATGACAACAACAAACAAGCCACAAGCTTAAAACTGGCTCTCGCCTTGTTCCTATCTAATGGTGCGTTCACACCAAAAGCGTTGCGCGAGTCAAAAACGTGTCCCAAGCTTCAAGTTCGAAGCGTGTGCACCTTGAATGTAGACGCTTGACATTTTGCTCTTCACCTAGCAAACCAGACTTTGAACGTCTACGTGGAGGCGCGTCAAATGTGTCAGCTCTAGCCGTTGTTCTCCGTTGGACGCTTCAACTGCTCCAAACGGTCCAAACGGTTAAAATTTTGCTGCGCTACACACTCAAAACGTGCCTCCACATAGACTTAGAATGTAAACCAGTCGCATCTGACCCTCAAAATGTGTTTGGTGTGAACGCACAACTACTTATAAACAGTGTAAGTACATAAAACAAATTACTCAGTTACAGTTTTTATGTATTCTACCTACCTCTGTGTAATACCAAGATAAATATCAGTGATACAGTATATGCTGTAGTACTTACTGCCAAACTAGTAAAATTAGCTTAGCTAACAAAGCTTTAACCTGGTGGCTAAGACGGACATGTAGCCTACGTGTTTGTTACTACATGTACTCACTCTGCCGGTCACCAGAAGCTTGTTGTTCCTGCGAAGAGTGTGTACGTCCTTTACAAATTAATTGAGACACTGATGGTATGCATCCCAGATTTACACACTCTTCCTGTTCACTAGTTAACTCTTAGTATGAGATCGGCGGCAGCTTGTCCACATCGTCTGACATATTTTCCTTCTCCATCTCATACGGACCGATCACGACAGCAGCCATTTTGTTCATGTATCTTCCTCTTGCACATTGGTCAAGAGTGTCCACATATTTTGTTATTGTTGGTCTGGAAGCCATGGGTTTGCCATGCTTTGTGCTTCACTTGCCTACTAAGATGGCGCCAATCACTTCTGGTTCAGACTTGTGGGAACTGTGTACTGTGATAAAGGTATAAATGATGATAAATAACTATTTATTACTTCTTCTTTAGGTACGGCTATTACTGCATGACACAGCATTCACAGCGCCACAAGCACAAACGCTGTTCTTGAAAACCATACCAGGTTGAAATAGTCGTCTTTAGGATGCCACTTACCTAAAGACGTGTGATTTAAACTACACATAGTAACTGTAGTTGGCCATATTTTTTGAATATGCTGATAGTTATTAATTATATCATGGAACAAACAGTAGAGAAAATAGTAAAAATATAGTATAAATGATAAACGATGCAATGAACACGCAGTGTGCGACTGTAGTGTGAAGCTTTGGAGTCCTCTGGACTTGATAAAACGTTATACAATTACAGGCCACCCCTACCGGGGGCCATTAGTGGCCCTTGGACTTATTTTGCAATTCAAGAATGATGCATATTTAGCCCATCCAGTACAGGTGGTTGATTCAGATGGAAACTTTTTATTTGTTATCAGGGTAAATTTAAGGTAAATGTGAAGTACAACACAAAGTATTTGTGTTTTTATAACCAAGTGTTTATAATAAGTAGAACCACGTTCATCCAGAAACTTTTACTGAAAAGCCGACTTTGCTGCACCCAAATCAGCTTTTATTTAATTTATTAAACTTTGCTAAATATAGTTTTGAAAGAAAGTGACCCGAATCCTGTTCTTGTAACTGAAAACAAATTTGTTCGATCAAACTCGAAATTATTTGTGAACTAGATTCTTTTCTTTGAATACAGCAAACATGAAAAATACCTTTTAGGTTTTGGACCTATAATGAATAAGATCCATTTCCTCCCAAAAAAAAAAATTGACTAGTTTATTTGCTTGATTTTAGATTTTGAAATTTTAACTCGACAATTTTGACTTAGTAACAAAGTCTGGATACCATTTGTGTAGGAGGGGCACTCTGACATCTTATTACTATAGATTAACCTTTTTTAATGCTTATTTTTCTGTAGATGTCTATTGTAGGTTGACACTCTCCTACTGAACTTTGGATAAAGGTTGTTGCCCTCTGGATGCGGCTTTTCCAGATCCATCGATGTTTGGTGGTTGATTTTTGTTGATGGACTTAAACAAACATACTTTGTTCAGCCTTTCTGTTGTAGTCTTGCTCTCTCTCCCTCTGTCGCAGCCAGAATAAAGATTTCTTTAAATTGAAGAAATCCATGGACGCATGATTTAAATGAATGGGTCAATAGTGTCCTTCTTCACAAAATGAAGGCAGCTAGAGGACATTGTCATTACCGGTTTGAGTACGATATGTGAGGACAGGGAACCCTCTATATCAGGGATGTCCAAACTTTACATGAAGGGCCAAAATCCCCAAGTTGAACGGATTCAGGGGCCGACATTTTGTTTTTTTCCCCCAATTAAAATCCCCAAAATATTGTAAATTCTTTTTGTTTGACCTGCACAACAATAAATTGGTCTCTTTATTTTCCATTTTAGTTTATTCCCAGTAACAAAAATAAGAATTTTCTTCTACAAATTTATCTTTTTCGTTTTGTAGCCAAATGGCATGCTTGTCTGTTTTTGAGTGAAAAAGACTCTCTGGATGTTTTCATGAGATAAAAAAGGGTAACTAAAGAAAAAATCTTTGTGTTGTACTTAACATTTTCAGTTAAAAAAGATATAAATTTGCCATTATTAAAAAAAAAAAAATACAAAATATGTTGTAAGGTCACGTTTGAATTGCAGTCAGGAGCCACTCAAAATTCATGCAAAGGCCACAAATGGCCCCGGGGCCGCACTTTGAACACCCCTGCTCTAGAACATGTGCCATCCTCTGGCATAGATGATGGACGTTGGTTAGAACTGGCAACGCATCCCTGCGATGTGACCAATAAAGCTGCATATTAGTGCCGCTGCCTGCAGGGACTCCGGATCAATCAGGCCCTTCACCAGTTTGTTCACCACTTTTGTAGCCACTCATTGTCATTGTCTAACTTAGCATCTTTCCTTTTCATACCCACAAATAAACTAAAACCATCACACATCCGTTTATCTATGTGAGTTTGGTATTTTAAAAAAGATTCTATTGGTAAATATGAATAGAAATGGTCAAATCAGACATATAATTTGATTTAATTACCGCATTTTCCTGACTACAGAGCACACATAGTAGCGTCTTAATAAACCTGCAGGATCTATTAAGGACGCAGTCCTCTGTCTCCAACGCCGAACCATGGTTTCGTTCACGCCGAGTTTACGTGCAGCAGCTATCGATCTGTACTGGCAGATCGATCACGAGTTTGAAAACATTTCTCCGTCGTGCCTGCTGCTATCGTGCTTTTTCTAAATGAAAAATGGCGCTTTCTTCTTTGATTTCCAATTTTGACTTTCAATGATTGGTCCTGCTAAAGAGCCCCCTGGTGGTTGAAGGAAAATCCACAGAAAAGCCGCACGGGGCTACAAGCCGCATGGTTCAAATCGTGGGAAAAAAGTAGCGGCTTATAGTCTGAAAAATACGGTATTTTATTTTCTAAAAGTTTAACCCTATTCTCGCCATTTGGGCCGGTTGATGGTGAAGTATGACAGATTATGACGCACGAGCAAGACAAAATGACACCGAGAACAAGACTGAATATTATTTATGAAAACATGTTTGTATCATTGGCTTTAAAATGCTGCAGGGTGCGAAACGCAAAGCGTCCCGTGAAAGATGTACCTGGAAAAACATGAACTGACTTAGGAACAGTTTGTGCTGCTAGGACCTGCTGTGAGCAACACATGCATGTTTACTAATGTAGCTGCGCTTCTGTTAACATAAATATCAAAATCATTTTGTATTTGTATTTTTATTGGGAAAAAAAATTTAACTAAATATCCTAATTGAAGTTTTTGACTCACCAAACTGTCTTTATTTTTAGAGCAATTTTCCTATTTTACAAGGATAACACTGTACAAAAACAAAATGGAGAGATAGACAAGGGTAGCATGGAATATAAAAATAAAAATTCACAAAAAAAATGTGCCATTAACAAATGTTCTGCTGGAAACAATTGTGTTGGTGTCAGGAAAAGATACCAAGTAGGAATAAAATGTAAAATGCACGCTTTATTTGAGCAGGTGGTATAAATAAATACAATAAAAATTAAAAACAAACTGAAATCTACATTTAATTCAAACTGCTAGTATAAAATTAAATATTTACAAAATTAAATAACTTAATTAAAAAGTAGAAAAAATAAATTAAATGGAAGTAAACTGAAATCTGCCTCAAGAGTCCAATATAATTAAATAATTTAGGTTTAAAAAAAACAATAAATGATTTAATAAACAAATACTAGTAAATTCATACATTTAAATCAAATGACTTCCATAGAAGTATTAGAAACTAGAATTGACATTTAATTCAGACAACTAGTATAAATTAAGTTAATTACAAAGTACATAAAAAACAAATAAAATAGAAGTAAAGCGAAATCTGATATAATTAGATACATTAGTTTATAAACCGCAGTATAATAAACTAAAATCTACATTAAATTCAAACAACTAGTATAAACAACTGGCAGTAAAACAAGGCATAGTAAATACATTTTGTTTATATACTTTATTTTGTTTCTAAAAGTCATCTGGAAATATTTGTTATTAGTTTCCTTTGTAACATATTTGATCTTTTGAGCACTAGCTGACCTTAACAGAGTTAAGGATTTTTAAATGTTATACGGAGATGATAAACTGGAGTATTTCTCTTAAAAACTTTCCTCTTTCTTTTTACTTTTTCTGCAGGAGTTCTTCGATCACGCAAAGAAGCTGTGGGACGACGAAGGAGTGAAGGCATGCTTCGAGAGATCCAACGAATACCAGCTCATCGACTGCGCACAATAGTAAGAGTCCAGCGAACGCACCGCCGTTATAAGAGCCAGAAAGCAGGTTCAGTTTCAGCCTGCTGGGTTTGGGTTGTCTGGTTTTGGTTGTGTGTTTCTGGAGCTGGAAGCCACGGCGTTCTGGTGTCGGGTCATAACGTGAACACGGCTGAAATATGTTTGCTCTGGGTGTGGCGAGCTGAGCCGCGATTGTAGTTAGCCTTTGGAAAATCATACATATATCTCCTCACGTCAGCGTGTTTGACATGTCTCCATGGTGATATGCAAAGCTGGGTCTGACCTGCGCTGAAATGTGGCCAGTGTTGGACCTCTTTGGAGCCATTGTATTGATTCAACAGCAGCCTCAGAAGCAATGCGGGTCGGGTGTTCACTTGGAGCAGCTGGCTTTCCTTCACACAGGACATTTGTGCTTTAGATACTGCTGTTGAGAAACGCTGAGAGCTGCAAGGTGCAGCTACTGGTGAGCCTTTCCATTGTGCCCCGGATTGTTTGGAAGGCTCATCCAGTACCTTGGACACAGCAGAGGGCCTCCTCTGTTGCCTGTAAAAGGAAGTTTGGACATGCAAAGCGACTCGCCGATTACAGTACTCTCCTTCTGCTTCCCCTCTTGGTTCACATGTAAATAACAGTAGGTTTACGGTGGCGACCACATGCAATGACACACCTGTGATAAAGATGTGGAAAATGAATTGATCTTTTATTGCAGTGCTTTAGTTTCCCTCTGAAACTGGTAGAAAAGTTCAGTCTCTATCGTACATTTATTCAGCCTGGGAAAATCCCACATTAAGACTCCTCAGGTGACTCAAAAAAAATAAAATAAAATAAAAATTTATTTGAATTGAAAATGTAGATATACTACCTAAGTGGGCCAACATTAATTTGAACTAGTCATGTAAATGACATTTCTATGAGCAACAATAGAAGAGATGCAGTTTGATTTTTATAAATTAGAAAACATCTACTACCTAAATCAGGTTGTCAAACTCATTTTCGGTTTGGACCAAATCAAGATCATGAATGCTCTTAAAGGCCCAGTTGTGCCAGAATCTATTGATAAAACCTGTTCACAAACTGTTAAAATATCAATCAATTCTTAGTTAAATAATATTATTGAACATATTTTCAGTCCCTCCAGGATTTTGTGTTTGTGGTGCTAATTTGGAAATATTTGCGCTTATTTATGACGGTAAATGCTACTTCTTATTACTTACTGTTTAGATCATGGACAATAATCTGGCATCAACTAAGGCTGAGGGAGCCGTTTAGTACAAGTAAGAAAGTTTTTGACAGTTTTTGAGAAAAATCTGCAATAAACTCCAAATTATGTGTTAGTGCAGAAATTTGCTGATTTTGCATGAATTTTCATGATAATTCTCAAGAAAGTGGAGGGACTGACTGATATAATTTGACAGTAAACAGATAAAAACTGCATTGATTTGATTGATAACATGTGATCTGTGATTTGATTGATAATATTTAAGCACACCTGGTGTTTAGTCAAGAATCTAGAGGGCCACATTAAAAGCTAAGCCGGGCCAGATTTGGCCTCAGGCCTTGAGTTTGACACGTGATCTAAGTCTTATAGTCAGTGCAATAACTGTGAGAGGTAAAAAACCCCCAAAAACTCACTGTTGGCAGGACGTCCGTGCGTCCTTAAAAAGTGATAAATTCATGTATTTAAAATTAAAGCCTTAAAAAGTCTTAATTATTATTATTTTTTTAAGGCAAGCTGGTCTTTAATAAGTTATTAAATAAGTTATTTAGTCTTGACAGGACCATTGATTCTCATATATTTTCTGTTGGGCAAAAGTTTGAATCGCACTCTGACCTCTTCATTGCATTCCTGTGACTCAAGACAGGTTAGGCTACTGCTAACTAGCTTGCTTTCTTTATTGCATTTACTATGGCAAATTTATTGCCAGTTAGCAGGATGAAATCGGTACATTTCTGTATAGATACAAGACTTAAATTCAATTCATCACAGTCTTATAGAGTCTTAAAATTGAGTTGATGAACCCTGGTTGGGTCACACAAAGTCTTCGTTGACATTTTTGGTCCTGCAATCAAAAACGTAAACAAGTGGAGTTTTAAAAACAGTTCTGTAGCTAAGAATGAGCTTTTTAGCAACATGTGGGTCCATGAAACAGTTGATAGGGATATCCTGATAGAACCGCTTTAGTTCCAATATAATGCCAATATTGCATCGGCTGGTACCAATATTGACACAATGCGATATAAGCATAAATCATACGTACTTTTATTACTTATTTTACTGGGAAATGTTAGAGATATTACTCAAACGGAGAACAATAGGTATGAGAACAACTGACCCATTTGTTATTAACCAATGGATCTGGGTGTGGGATTCAAGTGCTGCTGGATAGAAATGCTGGAGTGAACTAAATGCTGGAGCAGAGTGTTTCTAATGGTGTGCTAACGTTGGAAATTTTAGATGCATGCTAATTTGACTCATTTTTTGGCTGATATCGGACTTATTTCCGACAATATCGGATTGGGACAACCTTAACAATTAATGAATATGTGGAAAATCACCTGTATGGTGGAGGATTTATGGTACTGTAGGCCTGTTTCTGTTTCAAATATACAGATCACAGCTGGCACAAGTACCTGAATCCCATTAATACTTATGACTCCTTGTAAAAACTTATAACTTCCTAATTTGATATACACCTTAATATTCATTAATATGTGCAGTGTAAACTGTCTTAGCACTACTGCAGAAGCTAATATCTACAGTTTCTCTATCGCTGCTCCTGAGTAGATAAAGATTGCAGCCAATCAGCGGAAACTCCTAGATTTGCTGCTGTGCCGATAGCGTGTCAAGTAGCATTGCACTCAGATATTCAAGCTGCATTTTCTTCTGAATATTTAAAAAAATCCACAAATAATCTAATGCTGTATTCCACAGTCAAATACGCAAATACTACAGAACTGCGAATACCAGCATATTTTTTCCCCCTCATGGAATAAATGTCTTGAAATTAAAGGTTGGATTTATCTAGAGATAATTCTGCTTCAATAAAAAGATGGATTTATTTTTAGCTGCTTTTCACATCTTTATCAGGTGCCGTCTGAAGGAGCGCTGCCCGTTGGAAGTTGTCCCCTCTTATCTTTAAAGTTGGCTCCTCTTTATCTCCAAGGGTTCGGCCAAAGGCACGTCTGTTAGCCTGTGTTTTAACAATCCTGTTGCATACATCTCGGTCTTCTCTGACATATTTTTATACTTTTAACTTCACATCGATGCTTTTCCTTGCCGTGGAACAGGAGAGTGGAAGTCAGGTGATGCTTGGAAAGTCACATGAATCTGCAAGGTGGAGCTGAAACAATCCCCAGCCTGTGTTTGTCTTCGCTGCTCTGAGTCAGTGCCGCAACCGGATAAATATAAACCCAGCCGAACAAAATATTGTTTTTTAAAAGAGCAGGTTGGGCGTATTTAAGTCAGAATCCTTAAACTGACATCAAAGTGACATCATGTAAAAATCCTGGCGTCGTAAACGTTTCAGGTCTTTTATTACTTCCTTTTTACAGCCCTGTAAACACTGCGCTCTTCTGAGTGTTGAAATCCTGAAGAGTGTGCTGTATTGTAAGTAAAATCAGTATTATCAGTGCAGGCTAAAGCGCTGATAACACAGCTGTCCTGTGACATGAGCAAACATTAACAGAGGGGAATGAAGACAAAAGTGTGGATTATATAAACTGAGCAGCTTGTTGTGTGTTTTTAGTAAGCCCACCTAAATGTAGTCACAGTATTTTTTTTCTGTATTTCTGCTACATTTCTATCCATATTTTCTTCTGTTGGCAATAGATTTCCACTAGGCATGATCCAATTATCAGTACCAGACTTTAAAAAGTTCTGCCTGTGCAGTTTTCCTGCCCCTCCTGAAGAAAAGTGTTTCAAATCTAAAATCTTAAGTCATTTTGCTATGGCTTCAAGTCATTTCAGTGAGATTCAAGAGAAAGTGTTGGAGTGAGCAGAGTTTTCTTCAGGCTTGTGAAGCTTAGATTAACACATTCCTAAGCACTGCTGGTCAACTGGCTTAAAGAGGTCTGCTAAAGTTTCAGGGTTTTCCCCAGAAAACTTGCTAAGCCCAGTGCTCGGGGCGCTAGGGGCGCTAAGGTAGACAGCTGCCATGTTTTTGAGTTAAAAAATGTTTAAAGTTGACAGAAAATTTGAAAATATCACCTGATAGCTTTGTGTTATTGGAAGACTGGAATATTAATATCTAAACACCAATTATAAAGTCTTAAAAAAGGCAGTAATAATAAAAAAAATAAATAAACAATGCTAAGCCTGGTGGGGGCACAAGTAAAGCCTGGTGGCCCGCCAGGCTTATATTGCACTGTTGGAAACTGAGTTTATTATAGTAGTTGTGAGTTTCTTATTACTTAACATTAGCTTAAATTATAAAAACACTTCTTATACTTGTCTTTAAGCATAGGCTACAAAAATTACAGCCAAAAACTTTCAGTTTGAACTTAGTTCTTTATGTTTCCCAAAAATGTAGTAGCTTTCATTCAGCCAGCTGACCAGCAGTACACAGCACTGCAAGATCTTACCAAGTATTTTTAGTCTCATTTCCAGTGCATATATTTTAATATACTTGACATAAAACAACTCTTAAGTTACAAGTATCTTTTCAGCAAGAGAAAGAAGCTTGTTTTAAGTATTTAACTTGCAACAAAACAAAAATTCCTCCATGTTATAAGTGAAATAATCTGCCAATGGAACTGGTACTTTTTCATCAATATTAAGGAATAATTTACTTAAAACAAGCTTCTATGTCTTGCTGATTAGTTACTTTTGAATTAATTGTGTCTTAATTCAACTGTGCTAATAAACTACACAAAAATACTTAGTAAGGCTTCGTGTTTTTGCAGTTTCGTAGAAATTTTGCAAATATTTTTAACTTTTAAAACCATAATCAGGTGATCGGCCCATGAAAACTTCATATTATCATTAAAACTGATTAATTAGGTTAAATATAGTAAATAATTACATGTTTTTAATTCCTTGTTGCAAAGAAACTAACACAGCTACTGTCTAAAGTTTTCTATAAAAATAGGTGTAATTTTATGAATATTATTCATTTATAAACTGCAACATGTAAAATAATAAAATAAAATTACAAACATAAAATCTATTAATCTGTGATGAATCAATTATCGTCATTTAATCATTAGATGTTGAAAGAACAACACAGTCAGAGCAGTAATTTAAGTCAGAACTTTTATGAAAAAGTATTTACATTTTGTATATAAGATATAAAAAAATGCTTTTGTCAGAACTGATAATGAGAGGAAGATTAGTAAATCGTCCTCATAACTTTCTGGTTTCTGCTCAAAGATTGTAAAGTGAACCTTTTGTTCAGTATAATTTATGGTATTCTATTGATCCTCTGTGCATCTTCTTGCTAATCAGACTTTATCGCGGTTAAAAAAACGGCGCGCAGACCAAAAACCTGCTGTTGGAAGAGAAAACGTTGAGACCTGGAGTCTGGAAATTGTCAGAGTAACGAGGCCTCTTGCTTGCTTCCTCTTTCTGGTTTTAACCTGTGAGTCGGCTCTCTCCGCTCAGGGCCCAGACACTCTGTCCTACCTGGCAGCGGCGCGGCCTGTGTGTGTAAAAGCTTCACACACATGCGCGTTGACACCTGTTGTTGTTAAGTCCACTCGCTGGAAACGCTGGCAGACGGGTTCTGCTGCCAAACAGGTTAAAAGGAAGAGAGCAAAGTTCAGCACGTTCAGGCCTGGTTGCTTTACTTTTTTTTCTTTTTTTTTAGTGAAGTAGCACTGCTGCTGTTGGGTTCATACAATCCACAGTTTTATTTTATTGTGCGTTTATTTGTGTCGTTTGCGCTGTCTTAGATCATAAACGTGATAAGGCTGCTTTCAGTCGCAGAGTAAATTAAAGAGGAAGTTGGCCCACATGAAGGCTTATGGAGGAGGGACAGATTGCTTTGCATACCAACAGTCAAATATGTTTCGTCGTGAAACCGCAAAAAGCAATCGAGCTTAGCTGGATGCGCGTCCTGTTTTAGATTTTATATAAAAGCAGACGTTCCACCTCTGCCGTTGTCCTTCACAGACCTTGCTCCACTCACTGCAGATATTTTTTCCAGCAGGCCTAATGCTGGCCGGCTCATCGGACACAGGCACAGGAAATAAAGTACAGGCCGATGGCGAGAGCTTGTTATGCCAAAGAGCATGTCCGTATCGACGCTTTCGGAATCCTGTCACCCATCGATCCGCTCCTCTGCATTGCACATTTATACGTTTTAAGAGCACTGATATGTGTCTGCCAGCTGATTGATTATGAGCTATTTTCAGCTGCGGCGGGCCAGTTCCATTGCAGTGCCTTGGATGTGTCAACGGCAAAATCAAACACGCGAATCTGACCTCCCCTGAGCCTGGTCCCGTGAAGCTCCTGCATGTACATGTGTTTGTGAAACGGGTGCCGTGTCTGTGCGCTACGGCGGCACGGCGAGGACAGAAAGAGGGCCGCTCCGGGTGCCGCCGCCCGGCGGCTTTACTACGCAAACCTCAGGAACAGGTTGTGTAAAATGTTTAACCTGAGACAGCTGATTGTGTTTAAAAACAGAAAAAAAACTACAATTAATCAAACTGCTGTTAAAAATGTAAAATATTATAGTTAAAGTAATGGCTAACGTTTTTTATTTTTGCAAATACACTTCATTATCCAAAAGGGAAATTAAATGTTGTCGTAACTCACGTCAGCAACGTATTTTCAGAGTCATCTTAGATATCAATGCCCTTGGCAGCAAGGATCTCCAGTAGCAGTCAGTTTTACAACGAGCCTGAAAAGGCCTCTGACTGAAGACTGTAGCTGGATGGTGGTCTCATGATGGTTATGTCATGCTAACCACATAGAGACGATATTCCACTGTAACATGTCTTGGCTGACTCTATCTGTTGTTGGCAAGCACTGCTATTCCACTTCATTTGCCTTTGCTGCTCCTCTTTAAATCTGTCTGGCCGTATGGTCAGAAAGCCATGTAGAGAGACGTTGGAGTAGGGGACTCTAGGATTTAAGGTTTTAGTTCAGGTATTTTAACTTTTGAAATTAAATAAACTAAACAAAACAAACTTATTTATAAAATATATTTTGCATCCCTCATGTGACTTCATTTTGACCGTTTCTCTGTCCTGGTTTGGAATTTTCCCACCATCTTTATTTCTGTGTCAACTGGCTTCCCTTATGGATGACCAGCGTCGCCCCCTTTTGGATGGTGGCCAAACTACAACACCAACAGAAGGATTAACTGATTTGATTAATCAATTGGAACTCATTATAATCTAATAAACCATTAATCAACACTTAGTAGTAAGTGAATAAATTGTTAATTATGTGCAGAAGTGGGCAGGGTACCCAAAAGTTGTACTCAAGAAAAAGTACGTCAACATATTTTTACTTTTAAGTAAAAAGTAGCCGTCCAAGAAATCACTAAGACTAAAAAAGTAATTGGTAAAAAGTCTACTTAAGTACTGAGTAACTGATCAAATTATCAATCATCTAATATTTAAAATTGCACTCAGACAAACCAAAATATAAAGTTAAGTGGAAATGTTGGTATTTTAAGGATGTAAATGACAATCATTCTTATAAGTAACAGAAAATGACAAAATCAGGCAAAATACAATTTTCCCAAATCAGTTTCTTTCAATAAAAAACTTATGAAACTTTAACAAAAACTGCAGGTCTGTGTCTGGTGAATCTTTGGTTAAAACATGTTTGTCTTTCATTCAGTGGATAGAAAATCCAGACATTTTACTCAAGTAAGAGTAGAAATACTTCATAATAAAATTACTCAAGTGAAAGTAAATAGAACAGCGTAGTAAAAATACTCCTACAATTAAATTTTTTTTTTCAGAAAAGTAAATGTAACTAATTACTACCCAGCTCTGGTTATGTGTCAGTTCTGGTCTATGGACGATTTATCTTTGTCATTATGACCAAATTTGCGATCAGGCCTCAAAGGTCGATCAGTTATTTCACAAATCTATAAGCCAATAATCAGGACCTTCCACTATAACCTCCACAACATTAGAGCTATTTATCAAGTATTTATCATCCTGTCATGTAGCAATGTTGCTACATCTGGTGTGAGTTTATAATGAACCATCGGTCGGCCTGTTGCCTCCGGTCCTCTGACTCCAGGCTCGGCGGTTTAGTGCGTCGCTGTGAACTTGGCCCAGGTTGGAGACGGACCGCCGACAGATGCACAAACGTACCTGGAGCTGGCTGTAGTCCTCGGCCTCAGCCGGGGTTTTGTGCTGGTCACGGGACCCCGTCACCAGCCTGGGGGCCACTGACACAGTCGTCTTGAACAGTAAAGTGCTAAGAATGGCGGCCATTGTGGGCTGTTCCCGGCCCTCGGAGCGCTCCGCAGAAACAGAGAGGCTACGCTTCGCAAACTGCTGCTTCTGTTCATGGAGGAGAACATGAGAGCCATATTTACACACCCAGTGGATGCCACCGCCGTTGGTTTGGCACCAACAAAAAACATTTTTCAAGTTATCCTGATGGCTTCACTCGTATTTGAATTTATTTATTTAATTTAATTTATCTTAACATTTTTTACTTAGAAGGCAAAATGTTTCCGGGCTAATTTATCTCATAAGGTAGCAAAAATCCACAATTTTGTTTAAGATTTAGGAAACTAGAAGAAGATTCAGTTTTTTTTATATGTATGTAAAACAAAATACAACAAGCAAGTAGTTGAATATGAAATAACTGGAATAAGAATCAAGATTATTTTAAAACAGACCTTTAAAGAAAGAGTTGAACGTTTTTGTCCTTAAAGGATTGCCGAGCAAAGTTGTAGGTGGAAACTAAAAGATTCATTATTTTAGTTTCAGATCTCACAAATAGAAAATACATAAATAATAATAATTTAACTAAATGTGTAAAGTGCTACTGCAAATAATAATAGTAATTTTAATAATAATTGGAAATAATAATCAAAATAGAAATAAATATTTATATTACTACTACTAATAATAATAAAACTAAATGTTTAAATTGCCATTACAAATAATAGCAATATTAATATTATTATTAAATTTGTTATATGTTATTATAACACATTTATAATTTCTGCTACTAATTATAATATTGTAATAACTGTAATACTAATGGTAAAAAATTAATAAGAACAATTAGAAATAATAGTAGCAACAGTAGTGTTATGGCCAATTGAACAAAAAAATAAAAATAATTATACTTGTATCTGTTTACCCTTTTATAGAAACAACTAGTTTGACCAAAGTGCTTTACAATGGGTAAAATAAAATAAAACATTTAAAATACAAGGAATAAAACAATGACGGGACAAAAGCACAAAAAATATAAATATTTATTTATTTTATCTAATGGGATAATAAACTCTATTGACACATTCAGAACTTAATTGTAGCCAATAATGAAAACCCGATCCTTTCCTCCTAAAAGGATTCATAAAAGGCCTTAATCCAGATTAACAGAAACATTGGTGTCACTTGTTTTAATCAGATGACCCTCCTGTCAGCTGACTGCAGAATAATCAAAGACAGCTCTGTGTGTGTGTGCGTGGGCGTGTGTGTGTGTGTGTGTTTTGTTACATGATTTCTGAGTAAAGCGGAGCGGTTTTTGATGTGAGCAGTGGAAGCTCAGTGGGACTCGCCGCTGAGAGCGGCTGCTGTCCTGGAGGTTGTTGTTTCCCCCCCTGGGACTCTGGTTTCACCGGCCCTCTTGATGTCTCTGGTCGTCTCTCTGGAGGCCAGAAAGCCATAGAGAAGATGTTACAGAGCACAAGAGAGCACATGTCATGTCTTCTCCAAACAGACAAATGTGTGTGTTTGTGTTTGTAAACTCCTTCCAACCTGAGCATCACTCAGCATCTGCTTTGTTCCTCCACCTGCAAACCGTTCCTCCACCTGCGAACCGTTCCTCCACCTGCAAACCGTTCCTCCACCTGCGAACCGTTCCTCCACCTGCGAACCGTTACTAAGTGCGTTAGGTGGAGATCTGAAGCCTGTCGTAGATATCGCACATGAAAATCTCTCCGCCTGCTCAGGAGAGCGGCTATAAGAGCCTAAAGCTGCCCCGCGTTGCATGCTACATGTCACAAGATTCGTTGTGCTGCCAGTGTGTTTTTATTTTGTTTCTAAAGACCAGAGGCTCAGACAGCCTCTGCTTACTTTTAATAGCCATGTTTCCATGTCATTGTCAAGCTGAACAGAAAACTACACAAAGAAGCAGCTACTTTGAGGTCAATATAAACTTAGCGCTCATGAGTTTCTCAAAAATTATTAAAATTACATAAAAATTAAACTTCATTCTCTAATAAAAGTAGAGACTCAAATATTTGTCTTAGACTGACTTTCTGCTCTCCTTGTAGTTTAGCATCTTTTTATTTTGCCTGATGCTGAACAGTTTGAGTTTAGCTTCTCCAATTTAGTCGTTTTGCAGGATTTGCCGAGACAATCGGCCTGGAAAAGACTGATCGGTGCATCTTCACTGCGTTCTGTAAATGCTACTGCATTACAGTAGCATTTACTGTAATGCAGTAGTATTTAGCATTTACTACTAAATATTATTAAAATAATAGTGGCAAAAATAATTTGCTACTATTATTTAGGGCAAATTTATCACCAGTTGGCTGGACAATCTTTGTCTTAGCCACTTCTTTTGCCAACCCATACAGTTTATTTATTTGTGATTTATTCTCTTTTGTACATTACTGTAATGATAAAGGTCTTATGTCCCATTTCTAATGGTCTTAAAAAGGTCTTAAAAAGTATTGGTTTGGTGAAACCTGCAGAAATCCTGATTTATAAAACATTATTTTTCTCGTAATATTAAAAATGTAGGACCTCTGCTTGGATATTCAGATGATGAAACGTTTCTAGTAGCCATGTTTCATCTCTTGCAGAATTTGAATGTTGATTGTATAGATCTTATATTTTATAACTTAATCAATCACCAACTGGATCTGAAACTATAAACTGGTCAGTTTGGCTTGGTAAAGCAGGCTCCTGTTCAACTTGCAGCTTGTATTTGTTTATTTCCTTTGGTAGTACGATTTTTTTCAATGAAAATGGAGACAAATATTGAGAAAATTGTTCCAGTTTAACACCTAATCTAATTTAATTGTATATTATTATCTGAAAGCGTTATATGAAACCGTTTTTCCAATCTGATCCCTGCTTGGACCAGACAAGTCTTATAAAATATGACAGATTATGATCCATGACCAAAACAAAATAAGGCTAAACCACTTTGTGCTGGTAGGTAATATTTACTGTATTCACAAAGCCATACAGTAGAACTGCTTTAAATCATCAGGTGTTAATGCAGGCATGAAACATCCACATATGGAATTAGCATGGAGTTAGCATGGAGTCAGCATGGAGTCAGCATGGAGTCAGCATGGAGTTAGCATGGAGTTAGCATGGAGTCAGCATGGAGTTAGCATGGAGTCAGCATGGAGTCAGCATGGAGTCAGCATGGAGTCAGCATGGAGTTAGCATGGAGTCAGCATGGAGTCAGCATGGAGTTAGCATGGAGTCAGCATGGAGTCAGCATGGAGTTAGCATGGAGTCAGCATGGAGTCAGCATGGAGTTAGCATGTTCTCCCAAAATTATGACTCTTGGGTTAATTGGTGTTTCTAAACTGGCCCTAGATGTGTGTGTGTGTGTGTGTGTGTGTGCGTGTGTGGGCGTGTGTGTGGGCGTGTGTGTGTGTTTCTGTGACCTCTACTCGTCTCTCACCCAATGAAAGATAAAAAGTTCAGGATTCACTAAACATTATTTTCCTGTATTATGAAAACATGATATAATTGTTGAAGACTGTGTGATTTGTTTTCTCTAAAAAACTAAATTTCTAAGTTCAGTATCAGGTGTTTTGTCAAGTTGGTCCAAACATTTTATAATTAATGCATGGGATACAACGGGCCACTAAATATCTCATGGAATTTATCGTATCGTTTATCATTTATTGTGATAAATTTCTTATCATAATAAGAATTTTTGATTTATCGTTTTCACAGTAAATTTCAATTAATGATGTTTAAAAACATCTAACACTGCCTGTATTGCCTGAATAATTTTTTACTATCTTTTCCACTCAATAAAAGTATCAATAAATATCATTACATTTAAAAAACATGATTAAATGCAGAGATGGTATGTCTTTCAAGAGCAGTATTTGTGTTTGTGAGGCTATGATTGTCATGCTGCAATAAGAATATCTGGTAGTTGTTATCGTCACAAGTACGACTAAATATTGTGCTGGTCCATATCGCTCACCTTTATATCCAAGCAGTACTTTGTGATTTTGATGTCGTACGTTAATGTTGTGTTGAGGTTTGTGATTTGAACCGTACACACCTCAGTTTCCAGACTGTAACCTCCTACAGAACGGGATCTATTCGATTAGATTCTGCACTTGTTCTGCTCTCTTTGTTTGTTGTAATTTATTTCATATGATATTTTCCCTTAAAAAATGATTACAGCTCTGGTTGGAAATAGATGTTTAAGATGTACTTAAAGAACCTTTGCTAAGATTTTCAAAAGGTTTCTGCAGCTTGCACTGCTGGCCCTCCCCCACCTGTTGCTGTACACTGTTTTTCCGCTCACTAATAGAATTTAATCCCACTTTTTTCTCACTTTTAAAGGCAAATTAGCATTTTGTAAATATATTTGAAAGATGAGGTGTTGCTGTTTTAGTTTGTTTGTTTGTTTTGGGGGTTTTTTTCTCGTATTTTTTGTTTTCTGGTAAATCTGTCCATGTTGCCTCATCATTGTAATGTAACTGGTACAATTACGTTGTACCAGTTACTAGTAAGTATTAAACGTTACTAGGGCTGAAGCGATTAATTGTGATGAATCGATTATTGAAATGCTACAAAATTGCCGTTTAAGATAATAAAATTTATATTTTCTTAATTAAAAAAGGAATTTGTTTATTTGCATCTTTTAATGCATTTCGAATATTATATAGAAGAGGCTTAAGTGGTTAAATGAGACATCTTCAGAACGTGTTATTGTTTTATCTGATTAATCTCTAGAAAATAATCGTTAGCTGCAGCCCTAAATGTTACTTGAGCTGCAGGAAGAATAATTTTCTTGAAAATGAGAATTTCTTACTGATTACAAATATATTTAAATTTACAATTTCACAAAATATAGTTTATATTCTTGCAACTTGCACCATTTTTGGTCCTAAAAAGACAAAAGCATCAGCACTTGTTTGTCTTAAAGCGATCTCAATCAACCTTTTTTCCTGTCATCTTCTCTAAGAGAGCCGTTTTGGTAAACGTCTGCAAACGGCATGAATTTTCCTGCTTTTGTTTGCTACGAGTCGGGTTGGTTGGAGGTAAAAAAAAAAAAAAGAGAGAGAAAGAGAGACAGAGTTTCTGTTCCACTTAAAGGAGCGGAGCTATAAATACACGTCTTTATTTTTGGGTTAAAATGTGCGTCCATTTTAAGGGCCAGACAAAGAGCAGGGCTGGTGAATGGCGGATATCTCTGAGTGTTTTACTGTGCGCTGACAACACACACACACACGCAGACACACACACGCATAGACGTGTATATATACCTCAGCCTCCTGTTGTCCAGGAGTGTACAGGCAGTTTGCGGAGGACAGCGGTGACGCTGCAGCTCCCCTGCTCAGAGACTGTGGAATGGTCGACCATGCACCCCTCCTCATGTCTCCTCCCCTCCTTCCTCTACTGCTCTCTCTCTTCGCCGAGACTCCCCTCCTCCTCACTAACCCCCCTCTCTGTCGCTCTCTTCTCTCCCCCCCCTTAGAGCTTATGTAAACTAGCTGTGGAGCCAGGGCAAGCTGAGGCTATTTTTAGCAGCAGCACTGCAGAGCAGAAACTGGCTGAGGTCACGTGTGCGCAGCCGAATCAAAGGGAGTATCCCGGCAATGCGCTGTAAACAAAAGGGAAGGTCAGCGGCAGAAGGTGAGACACAGAGCGCCTCTGTGCGCCGGTTTCGTCGTCCCGCCACCGCTGCTGCTTTCTTTCTCACGTTTTGGCGCCCGGACGTGAAAGCAGTCACTCTGCGAAAGGCGCTCTGTCTCCCCCTACCCTGCACACACGCAAGCTCCACCAAAGGCAGCGTTTGGACGTGCAAGCAGAGGTTTTTCTGTGTAGTCATGACATTGGCTCCTTGTTGCCTCTGACCCCTCTGGGCATGCTCAGTGGGGTCCTGAAGGCTTCCCAGCCTTGCAGCGAGGCCCCAGGGTGGCGTTGTCCAGCCACACCCAGGCAGAAACGTCTCCCCCCACCTCGGCTACTAGTCAAACAAGCTTCAACTTTCACCTCCTGAGGAATGTGGTCAGAGGGGGACACGGGGCTATTTTTAGAAACCTTATATTCTTGTCAGTGGGGTTTGTTGACAGTTTGTGCTGCAGGATTGTTTCATCTGGCTGGGCCGACCGAGTTAGCTTCGAGGATAAGTTGAGTAAACATTTGGCGGCTAGCTCCAGTTTATCTATTACCGACCTCAACTAGAACTGATTTGCTGAAACTGCAACAGGTTAAATGAAGGCTGAATGTTTTATAAAGCAGCACTGTGGATTTTCAAAAAAAGATGAATTTGTGCATTTTATCGTTTATTGTGATAAATTTCTTCTTATTTTCAAAATACATTCCATTTAACGATGTTTAAAGCCTCCCAAAACTAAACAAATTTCTATTTTCTCCACATTTTTTTCAATGAAAGTATCAATAGATTTGAAAATATGTGTGCAGTTTACACACTTCCTCATTTGAGTTTTGCAGATGGGAAGGTTTTTTTTTATTTTAAACTATTTGTGTTTGTGGAGTTTTAATGTTCTGTTGTACAGTCACAGTTACCTAAAATAATGAATAGTTCTTATTGTCACCTTATTGTTATCACAATAGCAAAGTATCATGATAACATTTCATCTCCAGCAGACCAACACACAGCTTTGTAAGGTGGAAGGAAAATTAAAATTTGCTTTCAGTTTCTTTAAAAAAAAAAGAAACATATGAACCATGTGGCTTCCTACCAACTTTGAAGGTTCCCATTGTTCTTTTCTAAATATTTCAAGCTACTTTTGACCTAGAGGGGTCCTCTAAACATAAATTTTAACTTTTTTTTAGGATTTTACTTTGACTGGACCACTCTAACACATGAATACATTTTGATATAAACCAGTGGTGTCCAAACACTTTCAATAATGACCAAAATCTATTGTTTTTATCTCCTCGATAAAATACTAAACTTTAAAAAATTCTGTAGTTTAATCAGTAATACTTTTATAACAAATTTATGTCAGATCATGATTTCTTGGTTAATGTCAAGTTATCAAGCTAAATTACCTTGCGGGCTGCAAATGGGCCCCAACCTGCACTTTGGACACCCTGATCTGTATCGATAGATCAGAAATCTGCAACTTTTATAATTGAAAGAGCCATTTTGCCCTCAGTTCAGCCAAATAAAACTTGTTATAACAAGACGTTTTTTCTGTTTCAAGTGAAACTAAAACTTTTTTGCATCTATATTCATGAATTATTGACTTAAAACTAGATTATTCATCTGGCTGAGAAGTTTTAAGTTTTTTGTCTTAATTCAAAAGTACTAAAATATTTGCATTAAAAACTAGACAAAAATTGTAGGTAAGATTTTGTGTTTTTACAGTGTAGAATTGGTCTTCATTATTCTGTTTGTTCATTAATGTTTTCTAACAGACTTCTGAAGGATTAACTGAACATCTGGATTTATAGATTTATTGATCTCTACTCACTAATTAGGCAGCTTCAGTCGCTAACTGGAGATTTTATTTAGGTGGCGCAGAGTAAAGAGGCTGAATATAAATGCGTATTCCACATTTTATTTGATTTTTATTCATAATTGTGCAGTACTTTGTGTTGGTATGTCACATAAAATCCCATACATTTTGATGATTGCATATTTTTGCAAATTGCTGTAGTTTGGGTGAATCTTACTGAACTTCCTTTAGAAAAATAAAACGCTGGAGTTATTTTACGATACTTTGTCCCAGAAGTTATTGCAATGAACTATAAATATTGTTTTGAGACTATTTTCAGGTAATATAATGATAGAATAATGCAAGAACACATTCAATTCTAATGAACATTTAACATTGAAACTGGAAGATATTTTAAATATCCAAAATAAATAAAACAACAGAAACAACAAATAAATTGAATTATGAAATCTCTGCAAACAAAATTTTGAAAAAAGTTTAGTTGAGACCAAAATAACAGCTTGAAGACTTTTATCATCCGGGTTTTGATAAACCAGGCAAATGGAAATTACTGAGCTTGTTTTAATTTATCATTAATTTGTTGCTTATTTCCTAATGCAGACTTTCAGAAAGTCAGAGTTTTTATTTATCACAGCCTTCTGCTCTGTGACTTTCAGCACCTTTTTGTCCATTCATCCAAAGCGACGGCGGCGTGTCACTCAGGTTGGGGAGTTGTATTCAGAAACCTTTTTTTTAATCATCTCGTCTCCCACTGGCGGCGGCGGGAGGGAAAGAGAGCCGGCTTGGTGCCGATGTATGGGAGAGTCTGGGAATGGAGGGAGAGACGGAGTGGAGGCAGGAGGCGGGGGGTGTTGTGGACTGACAGCGGTTGCCATGGGAACCAGGCTGCTGAAACCAGGCAGGGTCAGCGTGGAGAAAGGAGCGCAGGGATGCCCCCGACAGGCCGAGTGGGGAGCTGCACAAACAGGCCTGCCTGTTGAAAATATGTTCCCTCTGGTGTGAATACTTATTCAGTCGCCGGGTTATTGATCTCTGTTTGGAGGAGGAGAGGACAATCCCGTTTTCGATGGGTCACTGGTTTGCTTCCAAGTGCGACGACTAATTTGACCTACATCCAGGGCCGGCCCAAACCCTTCTGAGGCCCTAAGCAGATTTTAATATGGGGCCCCCCACTTACCAACATGCCAACCTCAGGTGCTGCATCATGTGGGCAACGTACCAAAGCCTGTCACAATGACGATAAATTATCATAGACGTTATTGCGAGAACCCATTCTCACAGCTCAATAAACTCTAAATTCTATTGAATATTAACACTTCTACTGGAAAACATTTAAAATATTCAAAATAAAACAACAGAAACAACAAATAAAATTAATTATAAAGTCTCTGTAAATAAAATTGTCCTTAAAAAAGGTCCTGTTGAGACCAAAGTTTCAGACTGAAAACTTTTATCATCCAGTTTTTGGTAGAAAGATAGAAAAGAGCAAAAAACCTCTAAATTATGCAAATGGAAATTACTGAGCTCATTTTGATTTATTATGCAGTTAATTGATTTATTGCTTGTTGCAACAGGCCGAAACATAGCTACTGTCATTACCGTCATTTGTATTCAGCTTATGTCATGCTGGTGTTATTCAGAGACGCGCTGATCAAATTCCAATATCGATATCTGAGGGCTGATATCAGCCCATACAGAAAAACAGCACTGACTTGATTTAAAACGTTTCTTTTGTTAAACACAGACATAACTATACTGAATTACAAATTTATTTGGTAACTGCACCAATACAGCTCACTTACCTAACGAGCTCCATCAAACGTGCAAAAACAATTTGTTCATTCAGTGGAATTAGGAGTATAAAAGCAAATGTAGAATAAATAATAAATAAACTGCAACTGACAAAAAAGCTCTATTAAATTAGCATTTTGAAGAGTGTGAGATTGGGCATTTATGGTATCGTTTATCGTGAAACATTTCTTACGAGAAGTGGAAAAAAACTAAACTGAAAGTATTACAGGAAATGTTTTTTTTTCCTATTTTCTCCACTGTTTGTTCCACGTCCACATCAGTAAATATTAGCAAATTTGAAAATATTATTAAATGCCTTTACTGTGTGCAGTTTAGTGATATAAATCCAGAAGAATTCTTTTAAGAACAATATTTATGTTTGTGATAAATGCTAAAAATTAAGTAATAAGTAGTTTTTCTTATCATAATCTTTATTATCGCAATAGTACTTCAAAATATTGCAATAAAATTTTAAGTCCAGGCTGGGTGGCATGTTAACTGTTTGACATAATAATGAATTTACAGTAAACAAGTAAGTTTTATGTCCTGTTTTTAAAATTTTGAAAGAAATGTGTAAAATGTACAATCTATTGACATTCTCATCATCTTCTTACATAAAAATAAACTGTGGCGATAAAACATTAAACTGTTGTGGGGGTCCGATTAACGCGCTCATGGCTTCAGGCAGCGGTTATTTCTCATGAGAAGGACTAAAATCTATTTTTACTCCGTTTTCTATTTTTGGTATACTTCAAGTATCGACGTTTGCGCTTCTGTATTAATTAGAGAAAACCGCCTGTCAATTTCACAGAGAGAAAGAACTGCATGTGGACTGGCGAGCGATTCTGTTTCCAACACGCGCGCCGTAACGGCACACATAGACACTGAGCAGATTCTAGAGGACATTACTGTGTATTTTACATTTTTATATACAACACCCTTCAGGCCCGTGATTTGATGGGGTCCTGGAAGGCCAATCGACCGCCGCTGAGATAAAGCAGGCGCTTCTGTTTACACAAGATTCGGTTTGACTTTCAGGAGCATCTCCGTCCCTCGCTCCTATATTTAGGAAGTACCCACTGAGACCCGCTTGATGGATCCTCCTGGTTCCAGATCCATCTCCCAACCTGCGGAGCGTTTCTTGTTTGGATGGATGAGCTGAACCCCGAGGCGCAAATCTTTCCACCAGGTGACCAGGATGCTTCACCACGTCGCTCTGGGTTATGCAATGAGTAGATCAGTGGTTCTGCTGGGTCCCAGGTCCTTTCCAGTTACTGCAGACGGACATTTTGGATTACATTTGTGGATACGATATATACTACTTTCAAAGTCCCTTTGCAGCCTGGAAAATTATGATAGTAAATTTTAAGTGTGGTGAAAAAATAAAGGGCATCTATTATGCAAAATTCATATTTTGCCCGTTTTTGTTCCTCCATTTGGGTCTCGACTGCTTCTAAAAACACTTGGAAAAAAACATCCAGACAATAAGTCAGACTGTGTCGTCACCTAGCAACCCGAGACCAGCCCGTCACCTAGCAACCCGAGCGGAACTCCAGCACATTTAGTCAGCTGGTTTTATCACTGTATAATGGCTGCTGGAAAAGACACGTGGGTTGTTGTTGACTTAATATTCAGAAACCACTTTAACCATCCATCCATTCATCATCCATCCATCCATCCATTGAACCATCTATCCAACCATCCATCCATCCAACCATCCATCCATCCATCCATCCAGTCATCATCCATCCATCAAACCATTGAACCATCCATCCAACCATCCATCTATCCAGTCATCATCCATCCATCCAACCATTGAACCATCTATCCAACCATCCATCCATTCAACCATCCATCCGTCCATCCATCCATTCAACCATCCATCCATCCATCCATCAAACCGTTGAACCATCCATCCAACCATCATCCAGTCATCCATCCATCAAACCATTGAACCATCTATGCAACCATCTATGCAACCATCCATCCAGCCATCCATCCATCCATCATCCATCCATTCTGAACTTCATAATTTGTTCTTTAAAGGTTGACTGGTAACTACTGTGGAGCTTTTGTATCAGAAAAAAATTTAAATTTTGATTTGAAAACTGTTGAATGCTGTATTTTACAGAAAGCACTTTAAAAATGATTAAAGTGCTTTAATCATTTTCATGATTAAAAATGATTAAATGACTCAACTAAAGTTGAGTAATGACTCAGCTCATTTGGAGTTAATATTAAGAATAAAGTTCTTAGATATTTACCTTACTTTCTACACGTCTATTGTCAGAATCTAGAGTTCAAATAATATCTGTGCATCCCTAAACGACATCTAAATATCAGGTTTTAGATTTTTTCTTTTAAAAACAGCTGTGCCAGCTGAAATATATGGTAAAACGTGTGAGCTGAAAACATTTTAATCAAACGTTCCAGCTGTGAAACTCGGTGCCGTGGCGCAGCTGAGTTTCACAGTGCTGTCACTAGTCAGTCGGACCCTAAAGTGAAAATCCATTATGCTGGCCTAAGCGGCTCAAAATATGGAAACTATTGATCCGATCCTCTGCACTTCTAATTAAAGAATGTCTGCTATTTGTAAAAAGTCAACCCAATTATCAGATGAGCACATGAGGCCGGGTGCTGTTTGTTGGTGCTAACGTTTTAGCGCTTTAACAGCCTGCAGTTCAAAGATTTTTTGGGTTGCTTTTTTACCACAAATTTAAAACAAATTCTTGCAGTTTGGTTCAATCTTCCTGCAGAGATCCACTCTGTCTGTTCAGTGGCCTGAAAACGCCTCGCAGGTTTTCTCTCTTCTGTGTTTTAGATCATCAAATAGAGCTGAACATCAGAGAGAAACAGTTTTTAAATTATATCTATTAAAGACAAAGATCTGCCTGATCCTATTAGAAAAGTAACAGCACCTCAAAGCTAATCTATCGCTCCGTCGTTATGACCCGCTCTTCTTTCAGAATTGTTTTAATTCAGCCACATTTGATGGTTTTTCTGCTAGAGAACAGGATTTACTGTTCCATCAATTATGGCAGGTAATTCAGGCCCAGACCACTATACTCCCACCACCATGTTTGATTGCAGGCTTGATCTCAGAGGAGAGCCTTTTGATTTTAGCAGGAACATTCACAGAATGTTTTCCAAAAGTCTTAAGGATCATCAGGATGGGGTTTTATTTGGCATTTGTGCTTTTTTCCAGCAGTTGGTTTCACTTTGAAACTCTCCAACGGAGGCCATTTTTGCACAGACTCTGTTGCTGTTGAATGTTGAACTCTGACCTTTCTTGTGCAGTACATCATTTTTGATTGGATACAAAATTGCAATATTTTTCACATTTTCATCTGCTGTGGTTCTCTTTCACAAACAAACCCTTTGAAAAACCTCTTCCCCTCCTCACCTGTGGTGGCGCTGCACCAAGAACCACTGAAGGAAAAGACAGAAAAACCTCTGAAGAAGACACTGAACGCAACTTCCTTCTTCACAAAATGTAAAAAAAAATGGAGTAGCATCAGATTTGAGCAATTTTAGGATTTTTCTTTTGTCTTTTGGTAAAAAACCACGACCAGTTTCTCCGTTTAGACCCATGCTAGCGTGTTTGTTTGGGTTGTATTTACCCAGAATGCCCTGCGCTGCAGCCCGCTTGCTAAATACATATATTGGTTCAGTTTTGGTGTAATTGCTGCTCAGTGTGTTGTTCTCTCAGCAGTTGGCCTTTTTTTGAGTCTTTGTTCTCCAGTTAACGATCATTTGATCATGGAAAAGCAGCATTCAGCTTCTACGCATCACAAATCTGGAACAAACTTCCAGAAAACTGTAAAACACCCGAAACATCGAGTTTTTGTTTAAAGTCTTTTTTGAATCATAGTGAATGAAACATAGACCAACATTTTGATGTTTATTGATTTTGGTGATGGCACACATCAAAATGTAATGTTTGTTCAATTATTTACTGTATGGAGTTTTTTATTTATAATTTTGCAACTTTGAGTTTTTAATATATAAAGCACCTTGAACTGCCTGCTGAAATGTGCTACACAAATAAACTAGATTAATTGATTGATCATGATTTAATTCACAGTTAAGCATAGGAGCCAGTTCTATTTTCACTAATCACTAGGTCGGTTTGGTTAACTTTCATCCTTACTGAATTTGAAAACATAATTTTCTTTATTAAAAGTTTAGCTTGGTTTTGGTAAAACCTGCCAGTAGGAACGGTTGTTGTTGAGTTTGTTGTTAAAAGCTCCGTAAAACAAACACTAAAGCATAAATAGGCGAGCTGGTGAATTAGACTCCATTAGTAGTCGTGGTTTTAGTGGCACCGCCGTTTCTGTTCAAAGGGCAGCAGCAGGTGACTTGCCCCTCCACGTCGGGGTCCGAGGCCCCAGAGCCCCTCCATCAACTGGCCCTCAACATGTCGCCTTGTTGTGTGTGTGTGTGTGTGTGGCTACGCTCACGTCTGTCTTTTATGTAAAGATTAAGCAAACAAGACTGAAAGACCAGAACAAGTCAAGTGATTCTGTCTATAACAGAGCTTCTGCATAGCAACAGAGACGGGCCTGCAGGACCGGTACTTCGTGTTTGAGCTAATCACACACTGCAAAAACACAAACCCTTACCAAGTGTGTTTGGTCTAATTTCTAGTGCAGTTATCTTAGTACACTAGAAATAAGACAAAACTAACTTATACGTAACTTTTCATCTTGTTTTAAGTAAATAATTTTACTCATGCATTTTTCACGTGTTATTTAGCCGCGTTCGCTTTATTTAGGCAACAGCAGGTCTAAAAACAGAATTTTTGTTTTGGTCATAATCAGATTGAATCCTTACAGAAGACATTTATTAAAATAAAATTAAAAATTATAAATTTCTATTGTTTGTGGATTGTTGGACTTTTCAGAAGTAATCCAAGTGTTTGTAACCAGTTTTATGCACAAATCTTATGTTATGTTTTTGGTCTAGTTTCTAGTGCAAATATCTTCGTATGTTTGAAATCGTCACTGATCCGTTCGGTCTGGAAGGGTTAAGTGCACAAAGACATTTGCACTAGAAAGCAGACCAAAAATACTTGGTAAGATCTGTAAAACATCAGCATTTAAAGGATGGACGAGAATTAACAGCTCATTTAGCGGCACGTCCTTCGTTGTTGTTGTTGTTGTGTGTGTGAGGGGTATAAATACTACAGCATACTTTGCTGTGTGTGTGTGCTGTGCACATTAAAACAAAGTGGGAAAAGCTGGTGGCCTGTTCTCCCTCAAACCACAGCTTTGACAAAGTGACCGCATCACACAGCGATCTGGGAATGCCAACGGTGAACCAGAGCTGGGAGGAGACTGAGGAAAACGGCAGGAACCTTAAAAAAGACGGACTCGGCTATTCCTGTCGTCCAACTGTCACTAAATAAAAGCTGCACCCTAACCTTTGGATAAGGAATTACATTCACCAACGCTAACTATTCTGCTTTTGGTTGATCTTTTTATGGGTCTCTTGTTCTGTTTTCTTTCTCTCTTTTTTTGGAGATTATATTTGGATATCTAGTACTGCTGTCACATGGCAGTCACAAAGCACTCTGTAATTATAACCCAGCTATGTTTCTGCAAGGAAGACTAAAAATACTAAACACATTTGTGCTGGGTTTTTTTTAAGTCTGAATGTGTTTGGGCTTTTTTATTTTTGTTGGGAAGGAGGAGTTGGTTTGTGTGTGCAATTCTACTTATGGGTACTAACTGGTAATCAGACATAGTACTATTGGATTAATTGTGTTCGTGACCCAAGAATGAGTTTAAAAATCACCTGTTTGAGTTTTGTTTTCGTCATTTTCAACATAATTTAAGGCAGATTTGATTTTATTTTATTCAGTTTTGAAGCAGAAACTGAACTCCGTTTGTCGGTCAGGTTTTTCACACTTATCCGTCTTGCATAATGACAGTCTGAATATCTGCTGTTTATCTGTGAAATCACCAGCAGCAATCACTACTTTGTGTTTCAGAACTTTTTCTCCAGACCTAATGAAGAACTTATTTAGCTAACTAACAGATGAAACAAATCAGTACTGGTTAATATTTTTAGTCTTTTTTTTATTCTTTTACTGCTCTTTCCACTGACTCCAACATTTTTGCCCTCAGAAACACAAACTTATCTTCCAGCAAAGCTGGCAGAGCAGTGGATTATCTGTTGATTGTCTTAGTGAAGATGAGCAGAAAATCTACAAAAATACACAGTTGACATTACTTTTAGATCACTGCTCAGTCTGCTGTTTATTGGGAAACGGATCTTTCCTGATATGTTGTTTTTTTAATTAGAAATCCTAAATTAAGCCTTGTTTTACGTAGTTTTAATACGTTTGCCTGCCTCTTTTCCTGTCAGAAACATATTTTCTGGGATGACTTAATGTTAAATTTAAATCTGAAAGGGGACTGAATGAATTTGAAACCATCAAGCATGGCAGCATTATGCTGTGGGCCAGTTTTCCTCCCAGCTTGCTCATTATTCCCTCCATTATGTTGGGTTGTAGTTTAGGTATTATTTGAGCTTTTGAGATGCGAATTATTAGCTAAAGGTTTTAGATTACCCTCTGAAACCAGAGGGAATAATTGCCCAAACGTGCAAAGCTTCCATTAAAAAGTTCAAAATAAAGACATTTATCCACATGGTGATTGTGTTTCAAACAGCTGCTTAGTTTGACTTTCTCAGGTTTTCTGGCTACTGAAATGATTCATAATTGAAATCAGACGGTCAGCGTGTTTGTATTCAGCTTAGAAAGAAGTTCAGTGAAGTTTTAGTTTGAGTTTTAGACAATTCTTAGTAAGCCGGTCGCAATAAGCAACTAATCGCCTAATAAATTTAAATTATCACAATAATTTCCATTCTGATTAATTCATAATTTCATAATCCATTTTATTTGTGGTTTCGCTTATGTGTGGTTTTTATTTTGTTTTTTATTTTGGATATTTAAAATCTTCCAGTTTCACTGTTAAAAATACTTTACAAAATTAAAGTTGATCTTTCACAGGGCTAACTTGCATAGTTATGGTATTATTATTATTATTATTATTATTATTATTATTATTATTATTATTATTATTATTATTTTACAGCAAAACAACAATATTATCGTTTATTGGAATAATTTCTGGGACAATTTATCGTCCAGTAATATTTGTTATCACAAAAGCTCTCTGTTTTAGATATAATACTGTCATGTAATTAGTGTTTTATATTAAACTTTAGATCTAAACTCCCTGTTTGTTGTAAGTTGTAAATTACCCAACCTGTTAGTTTTAAGTGCTGTCGTCTTTTTTTTTTTTCCACCCTTTTTGCATCTTTTCTTTTTTTTTTTTCTTTTTTTTTTTTTTTTACAACTTTTAGTCATGCGGCAGTTTGTGTGAGAAAGTTTTGTTGCCCTTTCAGAAATAGTCCTACTTCTCCTTTCGTCTGCAGCAGAAATAGTCGGCGTGATGAAAACGTTGCTGTCAGAGCACATGAGCGGCGTTGCTGTTATCTAATGGCTCATAATGCACTATTCATTCTCGGTTATTTAATCCTCGCTGGGCGTGTTGGTGTGCCGCTTTCAGGCGCCCGAAGTGAAAATGAAGAGACCTACAGAGGAGTGCGAACGCGCGCGTCGGGTTTCCTGTGTGCTGCAGCCGCGCCGTCTGGCTGGTGACATCCTGAAACTGCAGATGAGTTGTTTAGAAAATCAAAAATGGTGAGGAGATGACCCGGTTTGGTCCACATCTGGGTCAGTGCTGCTGAAGGAAGTCACCGCCGTCAGCTGAATGCAGCTTCCTGTCTGAAACATCCTCCACCTCCTCTGAGCTGATGGGAAGAAAAAATTGCTTTTGTTACTTTTTTCTTTTTTAGTTTAGCTTATTTATTTAAAAAAATATTCACAACTCAAATAAGACGATATAAAGGAGCTAAGTAGAAGAATAAACTTATTTGACCCTCCCCCTTCTCTTATGTGTCTCATGCTACACATTATTTATAAATTTTATATATATATATATATATATATATATATATATATATATATATATATATATAAAAAAAATTATGATTTCTGCTTTTGGAGAAATCTAAGACATCAAACTTATTTACTGTAAATTTATTGTTTATCAGTTGATGTTACTTTAAAATAGTTAAAATAATACAGAACATTTAAAAATCCAAATAAGTTTTTCTAGTTTGTTCCTCCTGTTAAAATTGTCATAATATCACTGCTGTGATGCAAGCTAATTACAAGTGATGCTATTAAGTTAGCTTAGGAATGATAAAGAATCTGGTGTTGATATGTTGGTATGGGGAGACCCTAAATAAAAGTCAGCTTAGGGCCATGAAAAGGTTTGGACCGGCCCTGATGGCTACTTTTTACCTCTAGTTTAAAAACTCAGTGCAACATGTGAAAATCAGGAGGTTTTAGCAAGAAAGACATGTGAAAACATATGAAGGGTGTGAACACTTTTAGGAGCGTAGTGGAGCCCCCTGTTGGAAGTCATTTCTGGGTGATCCGGGTCATCCAGAGGCCCGACCCGGCTCCGGTTGTTCCGAGCCCGCTGTGCTGCTGCTGCCGTCTCTTTCCCAACACAGAGAGCATGTGCAGCAGCAGCAGCAGCGAGCTGTCTAACCTCCACAATAACCGCCTTATGCAATCACTCTGGCTAGAGACAGGCAAAAATAGCCCAGACTGCGCGCGGCCGCCCTCTAGTGGCACGCAGCTGCAACAGCAGCGGCCTCCCCAGGCCTCTGCAGGGAGGCGGACCGCACCGGACCGGACCGGACCGGACCATTTGTTTCCTCCTGTTCGGTTCTCAGGGTTCATTCAAGTGCTTGAAATCCTTGAAAATCCTTGAACAGGTGTTTTAAATGTTTGGAAAGTGCTTGAAATATGCAAACTGCAGAGTTTTCTAAAAAAGTTTAATCTAACTATTTGATTAAAAGTCTGAATTTGGAAAACCTGATACTGTCATACAATTAATAAAAAGACACAAACACAAGTTTATCACGATCTGAAGTTAAACCACACTTAGCTTTTCTTTTTTTTAGGTTAGATATTATTACCAAAATTATTTATTTTTCCTAAATGCCAGAAAACTTAGCAAGAAGATTTTTGTTTTGTGTTTAACCATTAAATTTGAGCAGGAAGATTTGTGTGGATTGTTTCAATGTAATGAATATTTATTATTCCTAATGGCTCAATGACTTATTGATCATTTTATATGTCATACATTACACAACTTTAATGAATTGTGAATTTTTTTTGTTAAATTAGTGTTTTGTTCTTGAGAGAAACCTTTCAAAACATTAGATTTTGTGATATTTTAGTTCACTTTGTCCCTGATGTACAATGTGGACTGCAAACACAAGACATTATTAATATTAATAGTAGTAAATGACATATAATAGTGAATTGTAACTGTCTTTTTGTAGTTCATTCAGGCGTTATGTTGGAAAATTTTGAAAATTTACCTTGAAAATGCTATAAAAATGCTTGAATTTTACCGTTGAATAAAGTGAACAAACCATGTATTTTACTGTTTCTGTGACCCTAAAGTTTAAAAATCTCTCTTTATTCTTTTTTTTGCAGTTTCTTGGACAGAATCGACTCAGTAAGACAGAGCGACTACACGCCCACAGACCAGGTCAGTCCTCCTGCTAATCTGCTCCAAACAGGCAGCTTGTTGTTTTTATTTTTATTTTTAAATCCTCCTTCATCTCTGTGCGCAGGATCTTCTACGCTGCCGAGTGTTAACTTCAGGGATTTTCGAGACGAGGTTCCAAGTAGACAAAGTCAACTTTCAGTAAGTCGGACCAAAGTGTGGCTTGCGGGCCACTTGCGGCCCTCGGAACAATTTTGTGTGGCCCTTGGCTTGAAAAAACAAAACAACAAGAATAGTCTAAAAACTGGTTTTCTGTATCAGGTGGTTAAAATCTGTGTTGGTGAAAGTTTCACTAATGCTGTTAAACAAAAAACATTTTAAAATCTTAAAATGTAATGAGTAGCACAAAGTATTCATGTAGGGTTTTACATTTAATTTAATTTAATTTATTAGTAGTATGGACCAAAAACAACCAGTGACTTTTACTAACATGCAGACTTTGGACGCTCATTTAATAAACTTGGAAAAACCAAAAGTGTTCCTGTCACTAAAAACACAAAAATCCAGACAAAGATGAAAAATTGTGGATATTGTTTGTTTGTTTTCTTGTTTGTTTCTAATCTGGCAAACCTGCAATTCCTTTTAAATCTGCAAAGAACTACAGAAATCTCTCTGTTTTGCTTATTTCATTAAAGTATTATATTTGATTTGTTTATTTAGCAAGTAAAAATAAAGAAGTAGACAATTAAAGTCTTAAAATGGAAAGTTTGTACACCTCGCTCTAAAACTAGATGCTGAAATAATACACCACCAGAAGCACATTGAGAAATTGTCATAATTTTGTGCTCCCAGCTTATTTTTGTCACTTTTATAATATTTTAGAATATTTTGCGGCGGCTAAAAGGACACATTGTTCCCGTTACGTCCACATCCGCTCTTACGTCGTGTGTTATGCAGCCGCTCTGCAGAACTCCGTCAGCCGGTTCCGAAAGCAGAGCCTCCAGAGGCGTTTTCCAGTAATTTTCTCCTTTTAGAAGCGTTTGACCCCGTCCCGTTTTGGCATCACCGTTAAGGAATAATGGCGGATCGGAATGCCCTCCTGGGCGTCGGGACTATATTTACCTTTTCCTCGTGATTCAGGGCCTGAAATGTCAGAAGTTTGTTCCCTCCAACATCAACGCCGCCTCAAAGGAGAGAAAAAACAAAACAAGAAAGAAACAGAACCGAGGACGACTGGACTGGACTGAACAACTCAACTGAACTGAACTGAACTGAACTGAATCACTGGAGTGAACTGAACAACTGAACTGAACTGAACTGAATCACTGAACTGAATCACTGGATTGAACTGAACATCTGAACTGAATTGAATCACTGGACTGAACATCTGTACTGGGCTGAACAACTGAACTGAACTGAACTACTGAACTGAACATCTGAACTGAACAATTGAACTGAACAATTGAACTGAATTGAACATCCGAACTGAACTGAACTGAACGTCAGAACTGAGCATCTGAACTGAACAATTTAACTGAATTGAACATCTGAACTGAACTAAACATCTCAATTCAATGTCTGAAATGAACTGAATCATTAATTGACCTACTGAACTGAACATTCAGAATTTTTTCTATTTTTTGAACATCTGTCTGTCTGTCTGTGTCTGTCCGTCCTCATCGTGTCGTTTACTGTCTGTCGTTCTGCGTTTCAAAGCCGTTTTTAACCACTAGATGTCAGCAGCGAGTTCGTCGCTGTCTCATTCTGATCCGCTGTTTGTTTCTGTCCCACAGCATGTTTGATGTCGGCGGTCAGAGAGATGAAAGGAGAAAATGGATCCAGTGCTTTAACGGTGAGACCTCCAGCTGTTTAATATCAATTAAACATCAATTAAACATTAATTAAACATTAGTTAAATGTTGCTAATATCAATAAAAACAGAGATTAAATGTGCAGAAGCGGCCCTGACTCTGAGTCTGTACTGTTCCTCCAGACGTCACTGCTATCATCTTCGTGGTAGCCAGCAGCAGCTACAACATGGTAATAAGGGAAGACAACAACACCAACAGGCTACGGGAAGCACTGGACCTTTTCCGCAGTATTTGGAATAACAGGTGAGACCCGACTCGGAGAAACAGCTCCTTCCTCTGTCCTTAGCACCACTCAGTCATTGTCTGAGTTACAGACCAGCCAATACAGACTTTTAACGCCTATAGTGATTATCAGTCAAAATGTGCTGCCATTTTGTTAATTTTATTTTATTTTTTATCTTTTGGGGTGATTCTCGTTTTTGATATTAGTTTTTCTTCCTCCATTTAAATAATAAAAATGGCACAATAATGAGAAATGTTTAAAAAAAAAAAAGAAGAAAGTATTAATTTAAAACTGAAGGGAAGAACATGGAAAGAGGAAAATAAATCAGTGTATGGTTGTTGGTGGGTGATGCAAAAACAGACAGGTCCCAGAGATTTTTCTTTTCTTTTCTTTATATTATTCTTCAAACATCTTCCAAACAGCCTATACACAGCCTGGAGGTGTGCTCCCTCCTCCAAACAACAGGAGGGATCACACCCCGACTGATTCAAACCACCTGGCTTTTAAAGCATGGCCAGCCCTAATTAAGGGGCGGAGACAATTACATTTCCAGGTAGAAGAAAAAGAAC